>JAWNNB010001545.1:0-109450 GCA_035043285.1 Drosophila subsilvestris | reverse complement strand
GAGGGCGGAATGAAATTGCGAAATACACTTGTAACAGTGTGATATCATACATGAGTCTGGAAACAAAATTTCGTTGCTCGAGCTTTTATAGCCCTGAGACAGACGGCGGACGGACAGACAGCTCTATCGACTCGGCTACGTTGATCAAGAATATAAATACTTTTTGGGGTTTTCTTTAGTTTAAATGTGTAATAGTATTTATACCCGTACTCGAAGAGTTAAGGGGTATACTGTATTTGTGGTAAAAGTGGATGTGTGTAACGCAGAGAAGCAAATTTGTCCGACCCCATAAAGTATTTATATTCTTGATCAGCATCAATAGCCGAGTCGATAGAGCCATGTCTGTCTGTCCGTCCGTCCGTCTGTCCATCCCGATAAACGCCTAGATCTCAGAGACTATAAAAGCTCGAGCAACGAAATTTTGTTTCCAGACTCATGTGATATCACACTGTTACAAGTGTATTTCGCAATTTCATTCCAGCAGATTGAGGAACAACATAAAATTGTTTTTGTTAGGTCTGAAAGGGCTTACTTGCTAGTAATATTAAGCCGAATATCAAAATCATGGAATACGATTTCAATCAATAAAATAGAACATTGTCGACCAGGGGGGTATAAAGTATTTCCACGAAATTGGTGTAACTTTAACATATTTTAGGCATTACAGGTGAAAGATGCCGGTGGTCATTTTTGTTTTGTAAGTAAAGAGGAGGATGGAACTACACGGAACCTTCACAAACAGTATTATTTTCCGCGGTTTTACAAAGAGTGCTCATCTTTTTAAGTAGAGGAGTGTTAAGTGGGTTAAGTCTCAAAAACAGCGATGCTTGAGAAAAATCATCGATGTCGATGAATATCGATGTTTTTAAATTATTGTGTAAGCTTAACCCATTATGTGCCGAAGGGTTTTTAAAAAAATTTTATAGAAATATAATAACAAAACTTGGTCGAAAACATAATTATTTGTTTCTAAGAAAATAGCTATCGTGCTTAAATACTCATATCTTCTTAGGTATTCGTAGAGGTACAATTATTTTTTCAATAAACTATTGAATATAAAAAATTCATCAAGCCGTCTAGAAGCAGCCCTTAGTGGGTTAAATTGTTTAAGTGAATTTGTGAGTGTATGCATATAGTAAGTGTATTTACCGTTCCATATATGTATATTATTTAGTATATACAACTAAAAATCAACTTTTTAATCTCTGTAATTATTGCTCCAGAACCAGAAATAGTGGTAAATTGGTGATGGAATTTTTTTCAACTGGTCGCAAAAAACATCGATTCCCAAACAAAAGAATCGATGTTTACCCCAAAACCAAAGAATTGATTATATCGATGTTTGAATCGATTTTTTCCCAGCTCTACTATTGTATAACTTATTTGCAGCAGCCGAACCCGTGAAAAATAACCTGAAAGTGAGTAAACGATCCCCAAACAATGGAAAATATAGCTGGATAACCCAATTACTTTTCATGCACACCCGCAGCAATGGCTGGTGAAGGCGAGAAACTGACCGGCTTGTCGAAAATATTCAATGGCTCGACCATGAGCGGACGCGCCAATGTGAGTAGTTGGCCGCATGCATATGTGGATCTATGTTGTCCAAGTGTTATGACACCCTCTTGATCTATGGTTCTTGCAGGTGGCCAAGGCTACATATGCTGTGATGGGACTGGTGATTGCCTACCAGATCCTGAAGCCCAAGAAGAAGTAGAGGGTTGCCGTTGCCCCCATTTTTTTTTTCTTCTCGTACCAAGTGCTTCTGCAGCCCCAGTCGGACCCATGGACCGAATGCTGTGTTCCGAACACCACAGAACGGGCGCCGCAGGATCGAGGCCATGTATTTTTATGTGTAGTGCAAGACCTTGAAGGAATAAATAAGTTGCAAATGTAACACACTGAACAAAAAGGCTTATGTAATGATCTCCCTGGCCAGGAGGGAAGCCGGATGGTTCCTTCATGGAACCGGCAAAACAAAAACCAATCTCAGTGTGAGTGCAAGTGCTCCCCGATATGGAGGTCTTTGGTTCAGTTTGCACATCTCCAAAGGAACTCTCTGCCTTCTGCTAACTGGTATAACTTCATCTCGCTCTAATTCAGGTCATCTTCATTGCTCTACCTTCAGAACGATACCTTAACTTAGGGGGATTGCACTGCCAGATGCAGTCAGATTCTGTGAAGAGTTTCCTTATGTTCCAGTATAATTTAGATAAACCCTTTCACAAATTTTTTTTATAGACTCTTCCGACAGCCAGTCGGATCTACTCTCATCATTCTACTCTAGGTACATCGTGAATCGGATCCATAATCTACTCGAATTATTTAAAGATCAAACAACTCAGGAGCTATTTTCTTTCCTAATTTCTTTGAATAGATATAACGTGAATAGCACCGAGAATTCTTTATAGCTTGCACTAATGCATTTTTCTATGATTAAGCGATGCAAAAATTGCTGCTACCGGCGGTCAAAAACTTTGCCAAATTATCCACCAACTTTTTTGAGCACAAAGTATAGAGGCCAGATGTGTAAACTTCAATGTGGGAATCCAGTTGCACTTCTGACCCATGCTCGATGCTCTGCCCGTCAATTATTTAATTTGTTGGAACAGGAGAATTTTCCTAAAGAAATCAAATGTGAAAACAACATATTGGTACATATAGTGTAGGTTAAAACTTCTTGTTCAACATATTTTGTTTCGTTGTTTTTTTTTTTGGGTTTTTTGTTTTGTTTTTAAATATTTTATTTAAAGTTTTATTTCATTTCAAACTTGCTTTAAATTTCCCTCATTCATCGATTGAGGCTAGGGGTTAAGGGGGGGAATTGAATCAAAATTTTAAAGATTCCTCTCATTCATTGGTTGAATGGGGGGGGGGGGGGGGTCAGGGTGTATTTGGGGATCTAGGGCAAGCCCCAGTTTTTTTTTTTTTATCGAAATTTCAGTATTGCTAAAAATTAATTTGAATGAATTGAATGTAAAAATGGTTTACATATATTTCGTATAAATATTTCATGTACTGTACTCTTCATTTCTCTCCTATCTGTCTGCCTGCCTGCCTGCTGGCCTTCGTCCTTCGGCCGTTCAGCTGTATGTTAATCAGCCCTAACTGGTTTCGTGATGCATTTAAAATATATGTATGTTGTAGGTATAAATTAGTGTTTATATCATTTATCAATTGTATGTATATGCTATGTAATTACCTTTTACATGTATTGTATAATAGCAAGCGTTTGCTTCGATTTCGCTTTTCTTTCTATATATCTTCCTATATTCCTGTTATCCACTAACTGTTTTGCTTTCGCGTTCGCTTTCCTTTTTTTTTTTTCCTGTTTCTGTTTCTGCTTCGGGTTCTTTTCGTTTTTTTCGTGTTATTTTAATAACTAAACTATTTGCTTGGCTTTGCAAAATTTCCCACTTCGGGGGCGGGTCTTATGTGAGTGAGAGAGATTGATCTTGGGGTTCGTGTGAGTGAGTAATGAGTCTGATTGTGTGTGTGTGTTGTGTGTGGACTATTATTTAATATACCGCTATGTTCTTCCATTGCTATTTTTTCTATTGCGTTTTCTCTTTTGCGCTTTACAGCAGCAGTGCAGCACAGCAGCAGCGTAGCAAAGTGCGCAGCGCAGTCGCAGTTATTCTGCTTATATTTTGTTTGTTTTTTTCGTCTATATTTCTACTACATATTTCGCATAGGAATAGGGTCCTGCGCAGGGATCTCCTTTCAGCCCTGGGAGGGGGTGTCCCAAGCGAGAGATCTCTGCGGCTCTCCCAGGGATGTATGTGTGCGACTATAATCGTTATAATTACTGTTTTATGTATGTGTGTGTGTGTGAGGGAGGGAAAGGGATATTTTTGTCATTAAAATTTTTACCGTTTTTGCCTCTATATATAATATATATATGCTCGTATTTCTTGTATATGCATGCGTATGAGTTTTTGTATGTGTCTGTGTGTGTGTGTGTGTGTGTGTGTACAGTTAATGCCCATACATAGATCCTATCATATCCTTGTTAAGTTACAGTTACAGTTACATAATGAATTACACATTTATATAAATTGTTTAAATTTCATTCTCGTTACGTTACACGCGTACAGCATAAATTACTTATAGCTTTCTTCTCATTTACGTGACTCAACGCCGTTGAGCTGAGCATAAAACGTTCATTTCGATTACAGTTCTTTCCGATTACTGGCTGGCGATGTCTGGCAGGTCTGGCTGCGATTGTGGTTTGATTAAGGTTAGGGGGGTGGGGGGATTTGGGGCTGGGTTGGCGACGACGCTGCCACCCATGTGCGATTTGCGCTGAACACTTTCAATTTAAAGCCTGGATACGGATACCGTTATTCGTTTAGCAATGCTGCCATATTGAGGAGACTTTGGGGTGGATTCGGATTCTTGTATAACGATCGGGATGATCGGGATCAGGAATTACTCATATGTCTGTATAATGCTACATAGAGCCCATCGCTGTTTTGTTTTGTTTTTTGTTTGTTCATACATGATTTCTATAATGTATTTTGTTTGCTTTTACTTGTTTAAACTTAGTTTTGCGCTTAATCAAACTTAAACGCTTGCCTGCATTTCATTTGTCTCTCTCTCTCTCATCGTTTCTCTATATATTCTCTATATATGTATGTATGTAGGTATCATCTCGTGCTCGCTTTCTGGCCACTGTCTTCGTTCTGTCCGTTTAGATAGAGCCCCGGGATACGTTTTGTATATATATATATATATAATGTATTATATTGTAGCATAAACATAAATTAGAATTATTAGTGGATTTTTTGTGTGTGTTGCAAAAAAAATTAAACAATATTTATGTATATGTATTATGTATTTTATGTATAAAGAAATTAAAGCATACGCAGTGCCAAATGTTCAGTTTGTTGGTTTTCTATCTTTTGTTTGGGGGGGGGGGGGGAGGTTTTCTTGATTTTTTTTGGGGTTTTAATGGAGGGGTAGACCTTTGGGGGGGGGGGGGGGCGTTGCTGGAGAGAGACTACTACAAACAAATAATAAGTATATAAACGTAAAAGTAATATTATGTAAATTTGTTTGACAAAAAATACACTCCGCTATTTATGTAAGTATGTATTTATATGAGTTTGTGTTCGTGTGTGTGTGTGTTTTTATAATGTATGCGTGTTGTGTGTGTGTGTGTGTGTGTGTATGTGTGTTTTGTTTAATAAGTAATTCTCATGCAATTCCTCCATTTTCTATTGCTCTTTCGTGCTCCTGTTCTCCTGTTGCTGCTGCTGCTTCCGTTTTCAATCTTTTTGTTGCGGCGGTGGCGGTGGCGGTGTGGCGGGAGTTGTAGGGGCCAGGGCTGTGTGTGGGGGGAGGGGGATGGGGGTTACCTATCTCTTACTAACTCTGATCTGCATATTCTGTCTTCGTTCCGCCTCTCTTCCCTGAGGTCTTCCCACAATCATCATAATAAACCTCTGCTGCAGATCATCCAACCGATTGCTGCTCTTCTCGCTAGCTAACGGCATTTATTGCTGCTCTAATTTTCTCGTATAGCTTTCTGTTTCGTCTGTCTGCCTGTCTGTCTCTTCGCTGTTGCCAAATTCCCCTTTGGAACGCTTTTCTCTCACTGTGCGGTTGCATTTCTCCCATTTCTCATTTACTCTTGAGTACTGTTTTTTCTTTTCTCTCGTTTACTTTCTTCTCTAGCGGTTAATTTTTACCGTCGTATTCTTGGCAGCTTTGTTTATCTTTTTAGCTTTTTTTTTAGCTCTACTCATATCTCTCACTCTCTGTCGCTTTTGCTCCCGCGTCTCCTTTGTTTATGGAACACGCACTTGCAAATGCTCTTCTCTCACCTTTCCTCTTACGCTTTCGCTAGTATCTGTTGTAGTTTGTGTTATTAACTTTGATTTCGTTACCACTTCCTTCAAATTTAATTTAAACTCTTTGCTTTACGTTTAGTTTAATGGATAAGTAAATATTTTCTTCTCTGCTTTCGCTTCTATCGGTTCCAACATTCGTTATTATTCCTTTTCTTTACTTTTCCTTTCCTTTCGTTTATTTTCTTCGCCTTCGATGCGCATTCCTTCTTCCTCTATTCCTAGTTTCCTCTATGCCTGTATGCACGTTTGTGTGTGTGGATTTTCTTGTATTGTAGGTGGGGGGCTGTGGTTGTGGCCTTGGCTGGGGTCTTCTGGAGTGGGAGTGACAGTGGTCGTGGTCATGGGCGTGGGCGAAGGATTCTGCCCCACTCAGTTGGCGTGCCACTCCCCGCGATTGGCCCCACCGCCAGAGCCGGCCGCATTATTGGCATAATAGGGCTTGCTCAGCTGCGCAGCCGCCGAGCCGACCGCGGAGCCGGTTGATCCGCCGCCCACCGCTCCTCCTGGTCCCCCATTGCCACCGCCACCGCCGTTACCGCCCGGCGGTCCAACTGGCGCATTGCCATTGCCACCGGCACTGCCGGCACCACCGCCAACGCCACCGCCTTGGCCTCCCACTCCTCCATTGCCGCCGGTCACCTGCCGCATGTTTTGGGCGCGCTGCGCCGCTGCTGCCGCCTGATCCCGCTGCTGCTGCTGTTGTTGTTGTTGTTGCTGTTGGGGATGCTGCTGCGGATAGTTGTTGGGTCGTTGAATGGGCGTGGGGTACCGGCCCTGATTGCCGCCGCTCTGTCCCACGCTGCCAACACCGTTGCCTCCACCATTTCCGCCTCCACCGCCGTTGCCGCCAACCACCTGGGAGCCGCCGCCGTTGCCGCTGCCACTGCCCACGGCACCACTGCCACGTCCGCCCAGGGCGTTCATGTTGGGTCCGTTGCCGCCATTACCTCCCTGCTGGCGCTGCTGCTGCTGTTGCTGCTGAGATTGTTGTTGCTGCTGCTGCTGCTGCTGTTGTTGCTGCTGTTGTTGCTGCTGCTGCTGTTGTTGCTGCTGCTGCTGCAGCACCTGGTTTTGCAGATCCCACTGCAAGAAGGAATAAGGGGAAGTGAAGTGTGAGTATCATTCTGGTTAGGAGATCAAGCAGTAACACTCACAGCGCCGTAGTTCTTGTGATGCGGCGGACTGGGCTGGGACTGGACCTGTTTGGCCAGGCCGAGACTCATGTCAGCGCTCAGTGGACTCTTCAGCTGTCTGCCCATCTGCAGGATGAGACAAGACACACAGTTAGCAAATTATTGGGAGGCAGATGGTTTTGGCGGCCAAAGACTATATCATATCTACGTGTAATTATCTACAGCTAAAAGCGTGACGTGTCATAGATCTCTACTGGAATGCCAAGGCATTTTAAGAACTCAATCTGTATCTGCTCTGCATTTGAATGTATATCTAATGAGGTCTGATCTGATGTGAGGGATGACTGAGAGATTGATACGCACTTCAGAACCGCGGGAATATCTTACACAGGAAACATACTGACTGGTGGGCCTCATCGATTGCCCGTTACCTTCATCTTTGCACATGGAAATGTCGTCGAATCCCTCTGTTATCGTCCGTTTGGGTAGAGCAAAGCCAACGGATTCCCTCTGCACCAACGACAGCCTCATTTGGCTTCCATTGGCATTCGCAGCATTGGCACTATCCATACTAGGTTCTTGATTTTCCTTATTTTCTTGATTTTCTTGATTCCCCGACTCTCCTATCTCATCTGATTGGATCTGATGGGGTAGGTTATTCGTTATAATAAGCAGGGGGGGGGGATACAATTTATGGGTTTTGCGATGGTTTGCGATATATGATCCTCCATCTACGACCGAAACGTTTCTGTATCTGTAGTTGCAAATGTCCTTACCGAGTCCTGCATATGTCCCTGTCCCTGGCTGCTCTTCAGGTAGGCCGCTCCGGGCGTGGGTCCGCCCCGGTACTGATTGATATTGGCCGCCGTCAGCAGCGGTGAGTTCATGAACTGCGTATTAAAATTTCCCATCGTGTGCTGCGACTGGGGGCCGCCTGGAGGTCCATTGGAGCCGGGCGGTCCGCCCTGATGGCCCCCGTACATGCCGGCGGCTGTAGCCAGGCCGTAGCTCTGCGCACCGCCATTGCCCTGCGGCGGGGGTCCACCATAGAACTGGGGGCCACTGGGACCACCTGGCGCCGAATTCGAGTAGTAGCTGTTGGACTGGAGCTGATGGGCGCCCGGCGGAGGGCCACCCTGGCCCGGATGCTGGGGCGGCGGGCCGGGATAAAGATTCATATACTGCTGGGTGGTGGCATAGGGGCCGGGGCCACCGCCGCTGCCCGCCGACTTGGAGCCTATGGCCCCGATGGGCTGCTGGCTGGATTGAGGCGGCTTCGCCGCTCCCGAGGACATCATGGAGTTGCTGTTAGATGAGATGATGGTAACCGCTGCGTTCGGATTGCTCAGCTGCTGCGAGTTGGGCTGGCCGAAGGGGCCGACCGATGGACCGCCGGGTCCGCCGCCCAGACGGAACTGCGACGACAGATTGGAGTACATGTCGGGTGTGGGCGCCGTCTGGGCCATGTTGCCGCCATGGGCCGTCTGCATGGCGTACGCATTGACGTTGAAGGGGCCACCGGCTGCTGCCGCCGCCGCCGCTGCGGCCGCATAGTGGCCCGGGAAGCTGTGTGCGGCCGCTGCCGCCGAGTAGGCGGGCGAGCGGCTCGAATGATCGAGCGTATGGAATGGAGCATACAGATTGCCGCCCTGCGACGGTGGCGGCGGCGGTGGCATCTGCGACGAATTGAATACCACGGCAGGCGGGCTGGGAATCGTTGGAATGCCGCCGACACCGAACTGCGGCGACGCCTGGTAGAACGGTTGCTGCTGCTGGTGCTGCTGATGCTGCGAGTGTTGCTGCTGGGAGTGCTGCTGCTGCTGTTGGCTGGGGGGCGGAGACATGCCCAGGTACTTCTGCTGCTTGGCCTTCTGGTGCTGCTGCTGCTGTGGACTGGGATAGTCCTCCTGCTGGAACTGCTGGTCCAGGGAGCCGCCATCAAAGGGCGATCCATGGCCCCCATAGCCATGTACACCCGGCACGGGCCCCGGCGAGGACAGCGCATGGTGCTGATGGTGCTGGGCCTGCTGCTGCTGGTGGTGGTGGCTCTGCATGTGCACCGCTGATACCGCATAGTGGGGCATCTGCTGCTGGTGCTGCTGGGAGGCAGCCACCGCCGCGGCCACAAACGAGGCGGCACTCATGTGGCTGCTGCCGTCGTCGCCCCCTTGGGGCTGCAGCACAGATTGTTGCTGCTGCACCGCCTGCTGCTGTTGCTGCTGGACCTGCTGTTGCTGCACCTGCTGCTGGACCTGCAGCGGCTGTTGCTGGACGAGCGACTGCTGCTGCTGTTGTTGTTGCTGCTGCTGCTGGGCCATGACCTGCTGCTGCTGCTGGCCCAAGGGCAGGGCCTGCTGTTGCTGCTGCACCTGCGAGGGCGATGGCCCGTCCGACATGGGTGTGGCCGACTCCCACACCTTTTTCACGCTGGCTATCTTCATATTGAGATCGGCCGTTGAATTATTTTGCTGCTGCTGCTGTTGTGCCGCCTGCTGCTGCTGCTGCTGGTGGTGCTGATGCTGCTGGCTGACGGCGGCCTTGTCCATGGTATCCACCTTGAGGGGCGAGGGATCATCGCCGAAGGTGAAGCCCAACTTCATGTCCTGCGCCTCATCGCCGGCTCCCGTGCCGGACTTGCCGCCGAAGCTCATCTGGGACAAGGCACTGGAGAGGCTGTCCACCGTCGAGTCGCCCGATAGCTGGCTGTTGTTGGGCTTGAGGACCACAGCCGCTGCGACCGCCTGCTGCTGCTGCTGCTGTTGCACCTGCTGTTGCTTGTACGTTGAGTTCTCAAAGATGATCGTGTTGACGGGGGCACCGTCGATCAGGAGAGTGGCTCCTCCCTGGCCACCGGGCACTGTGCCCGGACCAGAGCCAGGACCCACACCCAGGCTGACGGCCACCAGTGGCGATTTCTCACCGATGGCCGCCAGTTTGATGACCTTCTCGCCGCCGCATGGACCGCCGATGACAGATACGGATGAGGGGTCGCCGCCGGCCTTTTTCTTTTCGAGCAGATCGGCCGAGCAGCCCAATGTTGAGGGGGAGCCGCCCGTTGCGGCGCTGGTTAGGGCCGTGGGCGCTCCTCCTGCCGCGGTGGCAGCCAGTCCGGGAGGCATGCGCGCTGGCGAATCCTTTTGCGCCTCCTCCTTGACCAGGGCAGTGTGCTGGCTGTGGCTGTGACTGTGGCCGGGGGCTGAAGTGCCAGTCTTGCAGTCCTTCTCCTCGCCTACACCTCCGCAGGCCTCCTTCTCGTCCTTGGCCATGTGCTTGCTCTTGTCCGCCAGATCCGCCTCCGACTCTGAGCTGCGCTTGCCGTACTCCTCGTAGCCGAGTCGTCCATACGAGCGTCCAGCCCCTCCGGATCCGGTGCCAGATCCAGCGGCTACCGGACGTCGATACCCAGGCGCTGAGCCGGCTCCTCCGCTGCTTAGTCCACCGCGACCGCGTCGTGAGGGTTCGCCGCGTGGCGAGAAGCCGGCCTTGTTAGCCGACGGCTGTCCCGCTGGATCCTCCGGACGGCGTCGTGCTGCGCCAGTACCACCTCCTCCTCCTCCGCCACCGCCACTGCTGTAGCAGTCTTCATCGACGTCCTCCGAGTGCTCTGATTGCTCGCCACCACTGCCGTAGTAGCGTCTGCCAGCTGCACCGCTGCTGCGGCTGCTGCTGCCCCAGTCGCTGCCGCTCCTCTGTCCGCCGCGATAACTGCCACTTCCGACAGTTGCTGCTTGTGCGCCTCCACCAGCGCTGGCCGCATAGCTGCGTGAACCGCCGCCACGTCCCCCGACAGCACCGCTTCCTCCTCCTCCTCCTCTGGGACTGGGTCGCTTGCCAGCGCCGGCACTTGGGTGCGCCTTGTCCTCATCTTGCTGCTGCTTGCTGCCAGACGCTGCATGCTGCTTGGCCTTGTCGCCATCGCCATCAAGCTTCTCCTCCGACTTTTCATCGGGCTTCTCCAGCGGCTCGACGCTGCGGCGCAGGATCTGGGTGGGCATTATCTCTGCAGTTGCGGGCTTGTGCAGCGATGGGGAGGCAGGCAGCAGTTGCTTCTGCTGTTGCTGCTGGCCAACAACGGCACCAGGGGCCATGGCCTCTTCGCTGAGGCTGGGCTGACGGGCCGGACGCTGCAGGATCTTAATCTGCACGGACGAGTCGTGGCTGTGGGTGGATGAGAAGCTCTCGTCGCGATGCCTGTGGTGCACCTTCTGCTCGGCATCGGTCTGCTCGGCCCAGGAGGAGCACGAGCCCAGGCTCAGTATGGCGCACTCCTCGGCACCGGTCGACGACGAGACGCTAGTCTTGCGATGCGAATTCTCCGAAATGCTGCGCGGCAACGACTGCACCTGACTCCGGTACTCCTGCTGTCCCCGGGTGAAACGCTGCTGCTGCTGCTCGATGGTCAGTGCCTCCTGCTCCTCTCGGGCACTGGAGCTGTCGTGACGATTGCGTCCGAAGCCGCCGCCGCCGCCACCAGCGGCTCCTCCACCGGTAGCACCGCGTTGAGCATAGCCCCCGCGTCCCCCTCCACCGCTAGCAACGGTACCAGCTACCGCTCCTCCTCCGCTGGCAGAACCCACGCCGCCCTTCTGCAGGTAGCGCGAATTGCTGTCGAAGGCACTGCTGGCCGAGGCGCTCTTCTCCAGGCGTGGCTGCTGCTGCTGCTGGGCCTGCTGTTGCTGTTGCTGCTGGCGCTGGAAACGTGGTGGTAAATTCGATTGAAAGTGGGTAAGGAACACGCCCTTCTGGCCGTATTCACCGCCAGCCGGCGAGCCAGAACTTGACACGCCGCCGTTACCGCCTGCGCCTCCACCGGCAGTCACGGGACTCACACCGCTCCCCAGGCTGGAGATGCTGCCGCGTGGACGACGATGCTGGCCTCCGCCCTCATCTTCACTAACATTGCCCAGCGGTGCGGAAAGGGACTGAGCTTCATTCGAGGACACAGACCCCGATGAGGAGGCGGGTCCATCGCCAGCCAAAGCCGCCGCCGCTGCCTTCTTGCTGTTCATTTTCATTTCGAGCTCCTGCAGCTTCTTGGCCGCCGCCTGTTTTCGTTCCATTTCGCGACGCTCCTCCTCTTCCTTGCGCTGCTTTACGCGCTCATAAACACTGGCGTCCAGGGCAATGCCGCCAGCCACTGGTGCCCCAACATTACCAGAACTGCCACGATGTCCGTTCTGTTGTCGCATGTCCTGCTGCAGCTGCTGTTGCTGATGGTGTTGCTGCTGCTGGGACTGTTGCTGCTGTTGCTGCTGTTGCTGCTGCTGCTGGTCCAAACCCCCGTCTGGGAGGGACTCGCGCTCGCTGCTATCCTTGCCACGCTGCCAGCCGACGGAGGCGGGGGCCATCTTGCCAGCCAATACTGAGGAGGCAGCTGTAGAGGCTTGGGATTGGCCCTGCTGCTGCTGCTGGTGTTGGTGCTGCTGCTGTTTGCCACTTCCACCATGGAGATGATCCTCTGGGGGGGATTCGTCGTCCGAGAATGTCAACTTCTTGGTATAATCAATGTCATCCTGCTTTGTCCAGCTGTCGTCCTTGGCTATCGCATTCAAGCGCTCCAGATCCTCCTCGCGGATAATGGGTCGCTGCATTTGGGCCACCTCCGGCTCCACCACATAGTCCTTTTCCTTGCGCCCCCCGCCGTTTGCCTGATGCTGCGCTTGCTGCTGCTGTTGGGGTGGCGTCGCTGTGCCCATGCCCTGTGGTGGCGAGGCAGATGCCGCCGGACGCTTCGGTATAGCGCTGGCCGCACGAAAACCGCCCACGGCCGGGGAGGCGGACCGTCCCCCAAGGATGCCGTTCTGGTAGTGGGTGGGCAGACCCGATTCGGATCCGCCCGCGAGAATGGAGGCCACCGTGGTGGCCATGGATCCACCGACACCCATGCCCAGGCCGCCGGCAACCACCGCCGATGTGGGCATTGGTGCACCGCTGCGCATAAAAGAGGGCATCAGTGAGAGTATGGGCAAAGGAACGGCTCCTCCGTTCCCTGATCCGCCGCCGCCGCCAGGTGTACCGCCGCTGCCGCCGTTGCCAGCGATCTGATGGTGGCCCTGGCCCTGTTGGCTCATCGCCAAGTCCGAGTTTGCCGCCGCCGCCGCAGCGGCTGCAGCAGCCCCCTTGGCTGCCTTCTCCTGCTGCTGCAGCCAGGTGGCCGTATCGTTCTGTGGCCGCAGGCTCATCTCGCCCAGATCCATGCCACCGGCGCCACCGCCGACGTCGTCGCTGCCATCTCTGTAGTCGCGATGCGAGTGGTGCGATCCCCCGCCATACTGACGTCCCTGGCCCTGGCCCTGGTGATAGTCCCGATGGTGCGACGACTGTTGCTGATGATGCTGCTGCTGGTTGTGGTGCTGGTGCTGCTGATGATGGTGCGAGTGGTGAGAGTGATGATGGTTCTGCTGGATTGAGCTCGAGTGATGCGCCTGGTTCTGGTAGTGTCCCTTGCCCGACTGCGCTCCCCCCAATCCGGGTCCGGAACCGCTCGATCCCCCGCCACCGCTTCCGCCGCTGCCAACTGTGCCGTCCAGTGTGGGGAACTCGTATTGGAATTGCGGACTCTGATAGTGGGGCACCACCTGCTGCTGCTGATGATGCTGGGGCTGGCGACCAAAGTGCTGGCCCCTCTCGTGTCCTGTGGTTATGGCAGACCATGACTTGGGTGAGTTGAGCGAATGGCCACTGCCGCCGGCTGCTGATCCTCCTCCTCCGCTGCCGCCCGATCCGACTGCCGAGTTATTGATGAGTTTGTAGTTTTTGTTGCTGTTACTGGGCCCGCTTCCACTGCCACTGCCACCGCCTCCACCTCCGCCGCCTACGCTGTGGGTGTGGCTATGCCCAGAGGCACTGTTGTTGCTGCCCCCGGAGGTGGCGTTGTTGTTGCTGTTGCTAGTGCTACTATTGCTGCCGCCGAATTTATTGCCGGCGCTCGTTGAGACGTTGTTGTTGTGGTGGTGATGCTGATGCTGGTTCTGTTGCTGCTGTTGCTGTGAACCTCCTCCTACGCCTGGTGATGATGAGGCTCCACTGCCTCCAGCTGCTCCTCCACCGCCGTTACCGGCAGCACCTGCTCCTCCTCCTCCTCCGCTATGGGCAGTGGTGTTGTTGTGGCTATTATTAGATCCTCCTGCTGAGCCTGATCCTGCTGTTAGTTAAGATGGGATATAGATAAAGATGTAGTGGATATATTTATGTATACGGTATTCTTCTTCTGCTGCTGCTGCTAATGCTGCTGCTGCTCCTGCTGTACTCACCTTCGACTGAGACTAGGAAATTGTTGTTGCTGCTGCTGGTATTGGTCTCGGCCTTCAGGGATGGCAAATTGGCTGGTGGTCGCCTAGCGGACGGCACTTTGCCCAAGATTTGCATACCATGTTTACGAGGCACTTGATTCTTCTGTGCTGATGGTTCACTTGATTCACCCTGCGGAAGGTGGGAGAAAGGGAGTCATGGAATCAGCGAATACATGTATTGGGACTATAGGGGGGAGGGGGGGGAGGAATATACGTGTATGTGTATATATTTATTTACTTACACGACTATTCTTGTACATGCGATTTATATCCAACGCTGTGAATTTGGGCTTGGCATTT
Source organism: Drosophila subsilvestris (assembly GCA_035043285.1). Lineage (NCBI taxonomy): Eukaryota > Metazoa > Arthropoda > Insecta > Diptera > Drosophilidae > Drosophila > Drosophila subsilvestris. The sequence goes on along the minus strand of JAWNNB010001545.1, from coordinate 94,870 downwards.
CGCTCTCCCCTACTTCCCCCCAGTGTACTCATGCTGCCAATAGATCCTCATTAGCGTTAGCTTCCTTGACGCCGCCGCCGCGTTCCTCGCTCTCACAATGCGCCTGGATCTGGATCTCAATGTGGGGATGTGGATGTGGATTTATCGTTCTCCTTTGTCGTTGTTAGTGCTTGTACTTGTGCTCGCACTACTCTCGTTCTCTCTATCAATATATATGTAATATCTCCCTTTCTGTCTTACCTTTGGGGATCGTTGATTGGGCAATCTTCTTGATTCAGTCTTTCTGATGAGCTGCAGGAGACAGAGAGAGAGAGAGAGGGAGAGCGAAAAAGGGAGAGTGTTAGGCCACAATTTGTTTACTGCAATTTTTCCATTGTTGCTTTTGTTTTGATGGACAAACCATTCTCTTCACATCCACCCACCCCCAACGCTCTCTGGCAATGCATTGCACTCGCCGATGCCGAGATGCCACCCTCTCGCACCACCACTTCCAACCAAACTAATGTTTGGTGTGAGCAGGCTAGCGCCAGTCCCATTAAAAGCACACGCAGACGAGTCTGCCCAAGGCATCGCGACAGACAGAGCGGGACGGCTGTATGCAGTGCTCTCTTTGATTGCTGCCCACACACCACACACACACTCATAAGCGACACAGCGGCAACGCATTGGAAAGAAGTATTTGCGGTGGCGTCTTGTAAAATTATTGGTGGCTGGAGAAGGGGGTGTGGTGGAGAACGAACGAACAATGGCTGACAACAACTACAACAACAGCAGCACAAGTTCTCCCCCAAAGGCAACAATAGGCAAATGAAAAAGTGGCAAACATTTGAAATGTAAGCAATTTTTAGTTTGGTTGCTTTTGTGCGGCGTGGGCCTGGCGGGGACAGGGGATGTACACATATGCATATGTATGTGCATATGAAACAATAAAATGCTTGGCAACAATTCTTTTTTCTTTTTGTAAAAACAACAACCATTCATAAGCAGACAAACTTATACTCGCGCACACACACACATACACACACTAGTACACGCGTTTACACACACAGTCACAAAAACGCAGCGATAGAGTGAGACGAGTACGAAGCTGAGGATGGCTTTGTTAGTTATTATTTAATCGCTGTATGCGGTTTTTTGTTCTTTTCATTCTTTTTTGTTCACTTATGCATTTTATTTAGCCTTTCCCACGCAGACGGACAGGAGAATAAGGAGCAAAAGAGTGGTAAAACTCATTCTAAAAAGTACCGTATAAATACCGCACTTACACAGACGTACGTACGCACACAGCACACAGCACTTGGCGTTTGGTTTGTTAGACCGAAAGAGGCAGGGATGAACGGAGAAAAAAAACGCAGCAAATTTCTTTGTTTTCACTTATTTTTTGACTTAAGTAGACAATTTGACCAGTCCCGAATACGTATTTATCAAACTACCTATTTTACTTTTGTTTAAAATGTTTCAGTTTGCTTTGCACCATCCATCCAACATGAAGTTTGCCGCTGCTTCTTCTTCTCCGTGTGTTTCTTCCTCTTCAGTTTCACACTTCTACACATTTCGCATGTATTGCGTGCGTGTGAGCAGCGTTGCCACATAGCAGCAGAAAAATCGAACCAGATTGATAGCAGCTCAATATAATGTGAGTGGCGTGCAGAACTATACACCTGGCAAATTAATAAATAATTTGATAGCAACGCTTCTGACGCACCGCACCTTAATTTAGTTTGCAAATAACCCACAGATTACTCAAGTGTCATACACACAGCATGCTCAATAGAATCAATACGGCGTAAAGCGCGGCACCGCCGACAACTGCAACGCCGGACCACCCTGTGAGAGAGAGCGAGATAACAGGAGAATATCGCTGCTTTGTCGCATACAGTATATTATATTCAATAAAAACGTCTGCACACATTTGTTTTTCCCCCACACATCTAATGCGTATTGGCCCATTGGTTTGGGGCGAAAACAGAGCCCACCAAATAATTTCGCCGACGAGCTGACAACCATATTTTCAGGGTTTTCAGCCCGTGCGAAAATTGACAGCAGCAATAAAACGCATACGCGTACGCGAGTATGAGAGAACGAGGCAGTTGGCACATAGAGCTTACCCTTTTACACGCAGCGCACACACTGCAAACACAGTTCGTTGCTCCTTGGCTCCTTTTTTTGCACTCTTTCTGGCGCTTACTCAGCCCCTTCCGTGTGTTGGCTGATGGTTGCACAAAAAAATGAAAACAAAATACGCAACGAAACGATATGCTTTGCAGTGCAAACACGTTTCGCTGGACGCCTTTGTTTAATGCACAAAACGCGCCAGGCGGCTGGCGTTGACAAAATGTTCGATTCTATTTGGATTTAGTTTAGTTTAGTCAAATTTCTGTTTCTTCTCGGCTTCGTTTCGCGATGTCCCTCTTCTTCGCACGTTCGTTGTGTTGCGCTGGCTGTGGACTGGCTTTGTCAGCGCACTCACTCTCTCTTTCGCTCTCTTGCTCCCCCCCTTCCCTTCTGTTCGGCAATGGGTCGCTGTCGCTTTTTTTGCAAGTGTATGGATGGGATGGGGAAAATGGTATCGTATCGGATCAGAGGAGGCCCAAGTGTTCGGGATATAGTTTGAATCACTTTTCTTTTGCTTATTTACTGGTGTTGCAACACACACGCACGCACGCTCTATTGATTGGCGCCCGATTGCACTAGGCTGCTTTTCAATTCAACTTTGATTACTTATGTTGCGTTCTTTTCACGTAATACGTAATTGTCCATTAGTTTTAAATCGTATGTATTATTTTTTGCCATTTTGCGGCGGGCGTTGCCATACCATACCATAAATGACTGAACCTGCATGAACTATCGATTGTGCAAAGTCATCGCTATCGATCTGCACGATGAGAAATATTTTATATATGCTACATGAATTTAATTGAAATAATTAATTGCTTGAGTATTCTCGATTTTTATATAATTTCGTTTTCTTAACTGTTTGCTAGGGAGTAATAATTTGCTGAGTAATAATTTTAGCAGCCAAAATAGCGAATTAGCGTTGCCGTACCGCAATTACTGGCTGCCCACCCACCCACAATTATATCCATCTCTAATTTCAAATTACATCGCTAATTATGTTGTTTACTGCAGCCGCAGCAGCAGCTGAAAAGTGCATTTAACTTGTTGTATTTACCCAGCAAAGATGATTTGCAGATTATGCCTGCGCAGCATAAATCCCAGCAATGCTGTATTCCTGTTCGAAACGAACGAGACGATGGCGGAGACGACTCTGGTCAAGATGATTGCCAAATTCCTGCAACTGGAGGCAAGTGGGTGGCGAGCGAATTCATATTTTCCTGACTGCTGACTCCATTTCAGATCACGCCCGACGACAGCATCTCGACGAGTGTCTGCACCGAATGCTGTGAGCATCTGGAGGACTTTAACACCTTCTGGCAGCTGGTGGAACAGAAACAGGGTACTCTCAAAAAGGAGTTCCTCACCGTCGACGTGGACTGCGTGGCGATGAAGTGGACGGGCGAGGTGGATGTGGACGTCAACATTGACGAGCTGCCGCTGGTGGCAGTCGAAATGGACGAGAAGCCCCTCGATATGCACAACCTCAGCCTGCTGGGCAGTGTGCTGGATGTGAATGTGGACAGTGTGGAGGTGCCACAGGCGCCGCCAGTGGATATCAAAATTCAGCAGACTGATTACCTGTCCGAGGAAGACGACCATCCATCCCACCTCGATGCGTCTGACAGCGAGTTCGAGTGCGACGCAGTCGCCGAGGAAGACACCTCGGATGGTAAGTCCATACGCTTACCGGCCACCGATTGTCCCCTGTCATTCCCGTTTGACTTTGCAGATGAGCCGCTGGTCAAGCTGCAGGACAAGCTGAAGCCCAAGCGCAAGTCTCACGTCCGCTCCACCAAGGCACGGGAAGACAACTGCCCAATCGGAGCTCAGGAGCTGAACTATCTGCTTGGCGATGGCGATGGTGAAGGCGAGGGCAGCAAAGGGCGTCGCAAAAAGGCGCCTGGCCAGCGGAGCATACCCACGGAGGTGCAGGAAAGCGAACTGCAGGCAGCGCTCGAGCGCAAGCCCAAGGGCTGCTCGCGTGCCCAGCTGGCCAAGCGGTACGAGGAAGTCATTGCCAGCTACATGAACGCCGACTGCGACCTGTGCGACTTCAGCGCCAAGTATCTGTCCGACCTGAAGGTGCACTTCCTGGAGACCCACCAGCGCGAGTTCTACATCAAGTGCTGCAACAAGGTCTTTACACGCGCCTCCAAGCTGATGGACCACATACGCAAGCACGTCAATCCCAAGCTCTTCACGTGAGTACAGCCAGCAGTGAGCTTTTAGCTGCTGTAGCGTATCTAGTGTATCTCATTCCATATCCCTTTTTTTGCTGCTGCCCAACAGCTGCTCCATCTGCCAGAAGACGCTCAATTCGCAGGACTATCTGGCCACACACATCGAGACGGTGCACAACAAGGTGGAGAAGATCGACAAGGTGCTGCAGTTCCCCTGCTCCAAGTGCGAGCGCACCTTCAGCAGTGAGCGACGACTGGCCAATCATCTCGCTAAGCACGACACGGCGACGCTGGAGCACATCTGCCACATATGCCATAAAAAGTATGCTCCAAACACACACAACAGACTCTCCGGAGTGAGAGTGAGTGAGAGAGAGAGAGATGGGCAGCATCACGCATTCTAATTCCTCCTTTTTGTGTCCTTCTCTTTCGCTTTGATGGCCCACAGCTTTGCCAATGTCCATCGGCTGCGCCGGCACATACAGTCCATACACGAGGATCTGCACCGGCATGTGTGCGACATCTGCGGCAAGAAGTTCAAATTTAAGCCCTCGTTCGAGCGGCATCTGCGCGAGCATCAAGGCGTGGTGGCCCCGACCATGCAGTGCCCCGTCTGCGGTGTCTGGCTGAAGAACGAGCACAGTCTGCGCCTGCATCGCTTCACCCACGACAGCACCAACACGGCCTGTCCCCACTGCGCGAAGACATGCAACTCGAGAACGGCGCTGCGCGCCCACATCAAGTATGCCCACAAGCTGACGACCAGCTTCCAGTGCACATACTGCGAGAAGACCTTTAAGCAGCAGCGCAACCTGGACGAGCACCTGGCCATCCACACGGGCCTCCAGCTGTACAACTGTCCGCACTGCCCCAAGGAGTGCCGCTCCCGGTCCAACATGTACGTGCACATCAAGCAGCGGCATGCGGAGGAGTGGCTCACCGCCAAGATGGCCCGCTCCCACAATCCGCAGTTCAAGCCGCACGCCTAATACCCAAGCCTAGCTTCTACCTTAGCCTAGTTAGTCCACTAAATAATGCACTAAATACACGACACAACGTAGTAGTAGCAGTATTTAAGAAATTTTATTGGATTTCCTTTATTTGTGGTGCGATCCGTGTGTCAAGTGTGTAAGCTACGGAAAGAGCAGAGCCCTGCGACAGGGTACTTGCTGTCGCCGGGACTGGTACCTCTAACCGATGAAACAACATCGTCCGGGATTGGGTTAGCCTTCTTCCCGCTCGAATGATTACTCCTGTTGAAGTCTCTGGATTAAGTCTCTCCGAAGCATATCGGAAATGGATCTGTGGAATATAGCAGATTCCATTCTTTAGCCCAAAGGACAATCCCAAATACTCGCAATTGATATCTCTTCTAAGCTTATGGGAAAGTCTCTTACCGCATTTGCTAATCGAACTTTTTCAATTAATTAAAATTTTAGTTTCTTTTCTGTTACTCCTTTTGAGTGGATCATATTTGTATTGATGATGATTAATAATGTTAGCTTTATGCTTTATTTATGATCTTTTACAGAGTACATTCGTGTGTTTTCTTATGAACTAATTTTCAATTAGATTGCTTTGAAGGTCCTCTACGTATCTCATTTTAAGTTTAATATTAGGCATATTTTATATCCTGTTTTGGTATTAGTAACATGAATAATCGAATGGATTGTGTACGAGCACATACATTGTAATCTTTATTTTTTTCTCCGTTGACGCAGCTTCCCCTGGGTTTGTTTAAATTTGGGCAACGCTGTATTTTGTGGTCCGTGCTAAAACAGTGAAAGCACGCCTTATATGGTCTCTTTGGAAGCTTGCACTGCGCCGCAAAATGGCCAGTGTCATTACAATTGAAACAGCGGTTAGTCATGGTATATTTGGGCAAATCATTACTATCACCCACACCATCAGGCCAGAACCACGCATCCAGTTCTTCTTTAGTTCTTTCAGAAAATATATCTTTGTTATCCATGATTTTTCTCAATGGTGAACTGCTGAATTTTCATATAAGTATAGTATAATTTTGATACAAATCTTGATGCATACAAACCTCAATGCAAAATTAATATTTTAATTTAATCACCGTCTACTAGTGTTTATCCCCGAGATCGTCTATTTTGTATAAGATGGCAGTGGCGGTATCGTTCGATAATAGTATCGATATTATATTGCCATTTATTTAATTTATTTTTTGTCTGGAAATGGTATGTGTGATAGTCGCATGGTCTAAATATGAATTTAGAAGATACTAAAATGTTGCTTAAAAAATTTGTGGAATACATTTTTCACATTTGTTTTGTTTTGCAAACACAAATTTGCAAAAAATTGCCTGTAACAACATACGGGCACACTTTCAGTGCAAATATGTTGCGATACTCGGTTTCAAGAAATATATCTCGCTAGTAGATTTAACCAATAGATGGAAGTCCTAAATATAAGTTGAATTTTTGAGAATTGATTCATTCATCTGATGAAATTCTTTGTTTAGGGCTGAGAGGGCTAACTAGCTAGTAATATTAAAGAGAATATCAAAGTCGAGAAATATCAACGCATCCGTCAGTATATTTACGGTATATTTTAATAATGAATAGATATATTTTGGTATATATTTTTTACCGATAAATCCGCGGTCACACTGTCTACATCCTAACCTAACAACCAAACTACTGTTTGGGGATTTTGGGATAATAAAAGCATCAGCAGCGCGAAGCTACTGCAGGTGAGGATTACGACAAATGCACTTTGTGGATTGCAGTGCGGTGGGAGTGAAACAAATATTCCAGGTGCAACAGATAACTGTTGGCTTAGCCGGCAGACAGGCAGTGCCAAGAACAATAACTGCAACAAGCGGCAAATGTGCAAAAAAAAAAAGAACTAAGGCAGTTGAGTAGTTGCCAATGCTCGTTCGTACTCAGACGACAGGGTTTGCCGTTTTTATTTTCTGCATATATATGCATGTATCTGCAAGTGTTTACTTGTCTGTGTGTGCGTGTGAGTGCAGCAGCATAACTTGTTTGTATCCGAAGAATCCTCCACCAAGAATCTGCCGCTCTCAATGCCGCCGAATGAGATGCAGATGCTCTCAGTCGGGTCTCTTTTGCCACCGTTCGGCCGAGCTGGCTCTCTGCTCTTGTTGTTGCCGTGCCACAACCGGCGCCGCCACTATTGTGGCAGCCGCTGATTCGGCGCATACCTACACACTAGCGTCCGATTTGCAAAAAAAAAAAAAACCCCGACTCCACTCGGCCCGACTCAACTCGACTCGACAGCGACTCCAGTCGACTCGGATTTTTGTGTGTCTACCTCAATGCGAGAAAATTTTTCCAGCCGGCCGGTTTTTCATCTGCAGTTTAGTGAAATTCTCGAATTGTTGCAGTTCCCCCTTCAATAATTTGATGGTTACTATGGAGAACAGCGAGGAGATTTTACAAATCCTGGAGCGTTTCACCCGCCTCAAGCAGAAGGAGATACCCAAGGAGCTGGAGGACTATCTGCAGTATGTGGCAAAGACTGGGGACACCATCTTCAAGTGGTCCAGCCTCAAGTATCTGTTCCGCGAGAAGCTGCTCAGCGTGATCAAGCACTTCAATGAGGACTCACCCCGGCTGGAAGGTAATCTATAATCCTATAGAGCCAGTGGCCAATTTCCCTATAACCTATAGCCCATAACCCATGTCCCGTGTGTTGTTGTTGTTGTTGTTCCCCCCGCCGCCCCACACACAGAGATACCAAACTATCCGAATGTGGATCCCTTCAATTACGAGACCATGAAATCGTCGCTGCTGGAGCGGCTCGATCTGTTCAACGCGGCTCCCTTCACCGTGCAGCGACTCTGCGAGCTGCTCATCGATCCTCGGAAGCAATACTCGCGCATCGACAAGTTCATGCGGGCCCTGGAGAAGAACATACTGGGTAAGTGTGTTGCCGAGACGCGACTGATGCTGAGACTCGCTGAGATTTTCAATCCTACGCCATTCTTCTACTCCTCCTCCTCCTCCCTTGCAGTGGTCAGCACCATTGATCCGGGTCGTAAGCGCACGGAGAGCGAGAACGGTGACTCGCTGGACTCTGTGGTGAATGGTGATCTCTCCCTGGAGGTCAACATCGACATCGAAATGGAGAACGAGGCGGCGGCGGCTCACTTCAACAACGGCAAGGCCGGCGGTGAGGGCTCCAGTGTTGGCGGCGGGGGAGGCGCCGCCAAGGCCAGTTGCCCGCGCTCGGACGGGGGTGCCATCCAGCCCAAGGCGAAGAAGGCCAAGCTGGAGTACGAGGGAGATGAGGCCGATGCCGCCGCTGAAGATGATGATGAGGCCGGCGATTCCGAGCAGGCCACCAAATCAAAGTCCGAGGACGCTGAGGATGATGCTGACGAGGATGATGACAAGAACGACGAGGACGAGACTGATGCTGATGCCGATGCACCCCAGGAGGCTGCCGAGATCGAAGAGCCCGACGAGGATGATGAGGATGATGTAAAGACTGCCAAGCAGGCTCTCAACGGCACCAAGCAAAAGCAGGAGCAGGAGAAGGACGACGATGAGGAAGCCTCTCCCGAAAGTGATCCCACTGGTGGTCCAGATGAAGACGACGAGGATGATGCCGGTCTATCGCCTGACGCAGCCGTCAAAGAAACTGCCGATGAGAAGGAGGAGGAGGATGCCGACGCCGATGCCGATGATGCTGCCGATCCGCAGCCGGAGAAGATCGTTGAGAAGCAGGAGATCGAAAAGGCCGAGAAGACGGGCAAGAAAGGCGAGCCAAAGACCAAGCCCGCTGCCGATGAGAGGGATGTCCACGCTGAGGGGAAAAAGGGCGATGCCAAGGCCAAGCCCAAGGCCGAAAAGGACAATGACAAAGTTGCAGATAAAGAGTCAACATCCGCATCTACTCCCACTAAAAAGGACAAGAAAGAGGGACAGCCGAAAAAGGCCGCCACACCGGATCCCAAATCATCATCGGCCAAGAAGGCATCACCGGCCGGTGGTAAGCCCGGCAAAGCCACTGACGCCGAAGCCACCGCAGACGCCAAGGAGCGGAATACTGAAAAGACTGAGACCGAGCAGGCCGCTGGCAAGAAACAGCCACCGCCGCCGACACCGGCACCTGCCACGGCCACGGCCACTGCCGAACCATCATCGGAGGCCATCGAGAATAAGAAAAAGGCCGACAAGACTGCCGAGAAAGCTTCTGAAGCTGACAAAGAGACCGTCGAGCCAACTGATCCAGCTGAGGGCGACACCGATGCCGATGGCGATGTGGTCGCACCGAAATCTCTTTCGCCAGCCATTGCTGACGATGAGCCCGCACCAACACCGCCGGAGGTGACCAAGGAGGCAGCCACCGCTGCCACTCCACCGGCACTCGCGTTGAACGATCAACCGATGGAGGACACACCAGCCGATGAGGAGACAGCAGCCTCTGGAGCCGACGGCGAGGAGGTGGTAATGTCCGAGGAGGCTGCATCAGCTGGCGCCGAAATGGTAACCGAAGAGGCAGCCGCCAAGGACGATATGGCCGCCATGGAGGTGGACGACACCAGCCAGGAGGTGATGGACCAGTAAACCATGCCAATTCCAAGCGACTAATAACTACATACAAAACGTACTAATCCATATACATAACTAGCATTATAAGACGAAACCTAACCCACAAACCACAAACCACAAACCCGAAGCCACAAGCTCCATCTAGATTCTACATTTACCATCTACCATCTACAAAAACCACTACGCCACAGGTTTAATCGCTCACATAGTCGTAAGTGCAAGGTAATGGGCCACAGTAGTTGGCTCCAAAAAACAACACTAAACGCCGACGATCATTCCAGCCCAAGCGTCGACTCATGATGTACTATCTCCGCAGCCTCCTCCATCCTCCATCCTCCTCCTTCTCCGGCTAATCAAGCAGTGTGCTCCTGACTCCCGGCTCACAGAATCTGTCGCTGTCGTATTTATATGTACTCTTTTTAAATGTATTCTTCTTAGAGCAATACTCTGCGTTAAGCATAGATATCCGATATCCCGAAGAATACCTACCCATCATCCATCACGTTCCATTGTGGGTATGTGTTTCGGTGTCTTGCGGGGGCCAGTGACCAGCTTTTTTTCCCCCTGTGTCCTGTGTCCCAGCGCCCAAAGTCTTCCTTCGACTCTTAGACTCTGGTATTGCAGAGAATTTAGGTTTTAGGCTTTTCATGGCACACGAGCCGTGGATGTTGTGAGCGGCTTGAACGCGAAATAAAACTATCTATACACTATATATTTATCGAAACTGATGTTTGTCTTGTGGTCTCCTCTCTCTTTTTCGTTTAATACTTATATTAGAGCCCAGCAGAGCCTATGCTCTGACTGAAGTCACCTCTGGTGAGTATCTGCCGCATGCTGCAGTGGGGGATTGTCTGATTTGGGCATGTCAGATTTCCACGGAAAGGAAAGCCAAAGGCATTCCGGGTATACTTTAGCTTATGGGAAACTCTCTTTGTTTCTATCGTGGCATCGTCGATATGCTGCTGATGATTATACTCTGGTTGCCCATCTCAAATGGTGAGCGGATAAGTTTCAGCCAAGAGAAACTGGCAGCCTCTGCCATCCTCTCTCCCTTTGATCTCCCTTCCAGTTTGAGTTCCCAATTCTGCACCCAAAAATAAATAAATAAAAGTCCCATCCCTTCGATTCTTTGGTATTGGATTGGTTATAGTAGTATGTTGTGGGGTGGAGGGGGGTGAGCTTTTTTTTTAACAACAATCAAAAAACAAACAACAACAAAGCGAACGACTCGATAATCATTTAGCAAATTAGATGCAAAATTTGACTTGATAACGTGATAAAGCCAATGGGATGTGCCAGTGAGCCAGTGGGACGGGCCGGGCCCGGCGGCCGCCAAACTCCAGAGCCGATGGCGGCGCCATGGTGCCATGGGGCTCCGCGGCCTTTTAACGAATGGATCTCCGTCTCCGATATCGCTATCCGGTCGATGCCAGCCACCGACGACGCTCCGATGGCACTGCTGCTGCCAGCCAGGGCCAGGGCCAGGCCAGGCCAGGGCCGCAGGGCCTAGCCCAGCAGCACCTTGCGCATCATGAACCCGCTATTGGCGCTGCTGCTCGCACTGGAGCCGCGCGCCGGCTCCTCATGCTCGATGCACTTCGAGGAGCAGAGATACTGCAGCAGCGGGACGCGGTACTTGCCGCAAAAGTCCACGAACTTGATGTGCTCCACGCGATTGTCAAAGAAGACGCCCTTGCAGTTGGGGTTCACGCAGCAGTTGGCGCTGTTCAGATACTCGGCCAGGGTACGCGGTATGTCGTAGGGTCCGGGCCGCTGGCCACTAGCCTTCACAATGCGGCCAGCCAGCTCCAGCAATGTTGGGGGCTTCAATGCCATGTCCTGGACGAAGCGCACCACCAGCGGATTGTCGCGCAGGCTCAACTGTTGATGTGGGATGGGAAAATACATAAGCAAAAATATAACAGTGACTAATGGTCAGTGGTCGTGTGTAGTCCGAGGCGTAGAGTAGACCTACCTCCGTTAGGTTCTTCAGGGCCACAATGTCCTTGGGCAAGTGACGCAGACGATTCTTGTGCAGCAGCAGCGACTTGAGGTTCTTCAGCCGGGCAATGCTCATCGGCAGATTCTCGATGAGATTGTCGCACAGAACAAGCGCCTGCAGCTGGCTGAGTGAGCCAACAGCATCGGGCACCTCGCTGATCAGGTTGCCGCCCAACGACAGCACATGAAGACTGCAGCAAGAAAGACACGGGGAAAATGCATATTTAGTTGGTATTCAGAGCAATCAGCTGAAATCATCTTTCAAGATCTTTTCGAGATCTCCCAACTGATCTGTTTTGATCTTTTGAACAAAGGAAAAGCAAACAAAACACCTTCTGGTTCTGTCAGTGTAAACAAATGCGCCAATCTGTCGGTTTCAACACTGCACAAAGCGAGACAGACACAGACACAGGCACAGACAGAGAGAGAGCGGGAGATAGAGAGAGCCAGACTGATTAAGAGGGAGAGCAAGCGATTGCAAAGTGTATTTAATAAAGGGTGAGGCGCCACTTCAGACAAATAAAGAACTCAAGCTGCTGCTCATACGTAGATCTTTGATCAATCTTCTATGTATTTATCTGACGCCATACAGTGGCATGTGTTCCGTACCCGTACCCCCTAGCCTACCCCTAGCCTAAAACCCTCGGACATTGCAAATTCAGCCATAAAGTCCGGTTAATCTGATAACTAATTCCAATTTCGATTTTTTAATTTGTTTTCCATTGATATATTTCGGAATTTTTTTTTTTGCTTTTTTGCTTGCTTTTGTTTATTATTATTGTATTAATATACGGGGTACCGTATCTTTATGGTTCTTCGACCAAATCGTTTGAGTTCGAGTCGAGTACGTGTTTTCGATAGATTTGGCATTTACGATGCCACCAAAACCCACCCCACCCCACCCCACCGCACCACACTACTCCACTCCACATCCACTCCACACACAAGTGGAGGGAGGGCCTGTGGCTATGCCTGTGGCTGTTGTTATCAGTTCTCATGCGGGACGGGACCTGTACGAGTTGTTTTGGACTTTTTCCCCTCTACCATACAAACGGACAGACCCGGCCAGACGCCTGGCAACAGTGGCGGCACTCGCAATCGGCGGTGGCGTGGTCTATGGTCTATGGTCTATGGTCTAACATTTACCTTTGCATCTTCCAAATGTCCTTCGAGATGCCCGTGATCTTGTTGCCGCCCACATACAGATACTTGAGGTGGCGCAGCTCGGTGACCTGCTCGGGGAAGTGGGTCAGCTGGTTGCCGCTCAGATTCAGCTCCTTGAGGGTGCTGTGCCCATGTCCGTATCCTGCGTATCCGCCGCCGCCGCCGCCGCCAGCCTGCTTGGCCAGCAGCGACTTGGGCAGCGAGCAGTTGGTCAGCAGATTGTTCTTGGCAATCAATGTGACCAGCGGCAGCTGGCAGATGGCATCCGGCAGCTGGGTGATCGCATTCGAGCTGAGATCCAGCACCTTGAGGTTGGCAAACTGCTGCAGCACCCGGGGCAGGCTCACCAGTCGGTTGTGGTTGAGCAGCATCGTCTCAATGTCGCCGCTGGACTTGAGCAGGGCCTTGTGCGGCGATGTCAGGTGATCCTCGAGCGTGGCCGTATCGAGACTCATGCGGCCAAAATCGATGGTCTTTTGCTCGCGCGAGTCCGTGTCCGAGCTGTCCGATGTGTACACCTCCATGGCTGGGCTGGGCTGGGCTTGGGATTGAACCGCCTTCTGTGCGTGCTGTGTGGATCACTTGGAAAGAGTCGCGCCGCGTTGCTTTTTGTTTACGGATCTCAAATGGCACTGATCGTCGAGGCTGTTCTACGGCGCAGATCAACGGATGCTGATGATGTTGATCTGATCTGATCCAACAGAGACGAGCCAGAGCAGAGGCACACACAAAAACAAAAAAAATAATAATAATAATAAGAAAAAGAAAAAAAAAACAATTGAGAATAACGAAACAGCGGAACAAAACTGAAACTGAAACTGAAACTCGTCGCGACAAGTGAACGGATCGTGTGGAACGGTGTCTGTGTAACTGTGCCCAGAGCTAACGTGATGCTTGCTCGCTCGCCCCAACCCAAATGAAATGGCAACTGTCGCCGCTTGGAGCTGATCTTGGAGCTGTCTATCCGAAATTTGGTCGGCCTCCATTCGGCTCGCGGTCCGATCGCTCTCTCACCCTATCTCTCACTCTCTCTCTCTGTCTCTCTCTGGTTCGTTGCCTCTTCGTTGTCCAGCTCTCTCGCGCAGTCTTCGGTTCGTGGTCTGGGTGCGCACGAGGCGTATGCGTAATAGCTACCATCGCCAGTCCAGTCCATCACAGCGCTTGGGCAGGGGGCAAAGGCAAAGGCAAAGGCAAGATCGCGATCATATGAGCACGGTTATGGGTCTGGGCCTGGGCCTGGGCCAAAGGTACGAGGAGTGTTGCGTGGGTGGCTCCAACAGTTTGTCAGCCTTCGGAATCGATTCCATTCGTAACTATTATTAATTTGTTGCGAGTTCCTTGTTTCGAATGCAGAAAATAGTAAACAATTCTGGGAAATCTGCCATCTGCTAGTTGCATGCAATGGCACTGCAAGTCTCCCTGAGTGGCTCTTAAGGGGAAACCAATCAAATATCAAACAGATTCTCTGATGAACTTAAATATAGAACTCTAATTAAGAAAACCTCTTGAACATTCGGTCAAGTACTTCCACAAACTTCTCGACTGCCTCAAGTCTTGTCACATTATGCCGATTCGATTCAAATCGAATCGAACACACAATCCAATGCTTTATGACACACACACACTGATGGCCCGCCCACCTGCCAACCGAGTGGGAGTGGGGGATTTTTTTGTGTTCTGTTCTGTTTCTTTTGGGGCCTGGTGGTGCAAGTTATCAAACAGCCCACTTCATCCGTGCAATAATCAATATATATTTACTCTCGACAATCGTTTTGTTTTCGCTGTTTACTGTTTGCCGTTCGTACCTTCGTTCGTTCCTTCGTTCCTTCGTTCGATCGTTCGTTCGTTCGATCGTTCGCTCTCCGCCTGACGTGCTGTACTTAGGATTGTTTAATCAAAACATCACCACACAGACCCCGCCCTGTGCCTCTGCCTCTGCCTACCTATCTCCCTGCCTTCCTGCCTTCCTTTCTTGTCTCTAGTTCAGGCCACTTGTGGCGGCCTCTTTGGCCGTATCCCCGCTATCCACAAGTCCGTCGCCAGGGGCCTGGGGCCTGGGCCGTACGGCGTGCAAATAATTGTTTATTATCGCGTCATTGGAACATTTCTATAGCCGTCTCTGTGCTGGAACTGGCACTGGCACTGGCACAGGCACTGATAAGAGGCCAACATTTATAGTAAATATCAAAATCAGCGAGTGAGAGCCATAGCTCGACTCGATCACGACTCGGCGGTCAGTCTGCGTACTATACGTATACGGTGGTATACGGTGGTATACGGTGGTATACGGTGGTATACGGTGTATACCACTCGCACCTCTGTATCTATTTATAATTAAAACAATAATTTATGGATGGCTCAAACTCCAATTTGAAACAATTTACAACTGGCCAGAACGATAACGAAACAATGGACAAAACGTCTCTTGGGTTTTTTCGGGGTTCGTAATAGTAGCAAAAAGACACGATGGGACATGGAGATTGTTCTGAACTTTGGGTCTGAGATGCTGGCTACAGTTTCGGTGCGTTTTTTTTTGCACACGTTGCGAAATTTTCTCTGTCTGTCTGTGTGGTCGTTATCGCCCCAAATTCTCGTATTGGCATCAAAACAAAGCGCGAATCAGCGCACTGATACTGAGATGCTAGTAGCTGTGCCGTGCCCAAGATTAACTGGTGAAAATTGATTTAGTTATTTCTGATTGCAAATAGAGAGAGAATGGAGAGATAGAGTGAGTGAGAGAGAGAGAGAGAGAGGGGGGCTTATGCACGACCCCTAGGAAGTACGAATAATCTATGTATTTGTAATAATTAATGCTAATCTATTATCATCAATTATCGTTATCTGTCGCGCCGTCTGTTCGATTTCGTGTCGTCTGTTATTCGACTTGTGTTTGTGTGTGTGTGTGTGTGTGTGTGTGTGTGTGTGGGGCCACTCAAGTCCACAGATGGTCGCTAGCGTCTCATTTAAGCACCAACTGGTGGACCTTTGATAGCAATAGTCGGCGATAGCCTTTGCCTTTCTGATCCCCACCAAAGTGCCCACAAAAACAAACTCAAATCTGTTTGGATCCTCAAGCCCATATTTAGACAGAGCCGCTTCAGATAGTGGCCAAGTCTAGCCAAGTTAATTATAGAGTCCACAAAAGACTCACAGGGAGCGCAACTGAAGTACAAGTTCGATTTGGATAAAAAAGGCACGGATAGTACGAAACGAATGGGGTCCATGGAAGATTTCACAGAGAATATTGTACTTAAAAGATGTAGCAGTACATATATATATGTATGACAAATACACGGGTACCGCCGTGAATTAGTGGAAGAAGAGGAATGAGAGGTTAGGTGTGTGTGTGTCTAAGAGCTACAAAGAAGAAGAAGAGCCACAGAAAATAAAATATTCGGGTGAAATGTACTTCTATGTACTTCTAACAACATACACGAATGATAGTATTAAAGACAAAAAAAAAACCCTTGATGGACTACAAATATATTTGCAATATTCATTTTGTTTTTATAAATTATTCGTATTATGTCCATGTCCATAAAGGCCTAAGAGCTTGTGGATTTTGTAATATTTTGTTGCTTATTTTTGAAGAGGTACACTGCTGCTCAAAATAATAAGTACCACGTTTTTGGGTGAGATTCCCACAATTCTTGGGAATGTCGAAACGTATTTTAGCTTTAAAAATATAAAAAAATTCAAGATATATTTCAAGCCAATTGGCACAATGCCTCCGTACTTGCTATTTTGAGCAGTACTGTATAAATGAGATTTTAAATACATCTACGAGTTACATATATGAAATATATGAAATAAATGGGACATACACATCAGAATAAAAATTATATTTGCATACATTTTAGCCACTGTGCCCGCCCAAAAGCATGCCTCACGAGTGTGTGTGTGCTGCCTTCCGTTTCGTTGCCTACTTTTGGACATGCCAAAGGAAGCGAAACTCGCGACAGCCCAGAAGTATGCTGTGGCTTTTATGCGAGCAAAAATATCGAAATGCGAATTAATTTTGGTTATTTTTATTGATTGATTTTTGTTTTTGTTTGTTCGCTATTTTTGGATTACATGTCACATATTTTACAAAGTATACAAAAAAAAAATATTCCTTTATATAGTAGAGGAATTGGATAGCATAGCTGTTTTTTAGTTGTACATAACTATTAAAACGTATTGGGTTAATATGTCGATATATTGTATGTATGTATGTATTGTATTTTATTTTATTTTTAGGTTCTCTTCCTTATATGAAAAAAAAAACCTCAAGAAACCCACTAAATGCGTTTTGTGTGTGTGTAAAAGTCTGAATGGTCCGAACTGTGTGCCAAGATTGCATTGGGATTAGATTGGATTGATTGTTTGCTGTGCTTATTGCTGGAACTGTGGTCCTTTGGTCTCCAGAATGCCACTCCGCCATACATGGGGGGTGGTGGTGTGATTATAGATTATAGAATATGTGTGTAGATTCGTTCGAATGAGACTCCCTATCCTATCCTATTCCATTCGTTTTGTTTGTGTTTTGTGCAATTCGGTTCGGATCCTCTACTCGCTACTCGCCAAGTGTTTATATATCGCGTATATTTTCTTGTAATATATAATATATATATGTATGTATGTAGGTATATATCATATGCATGTATATGTTTTATTCGTATATTTTATAGATTTATATATGTATATTTATTAGCAAAAAAAACGGGTTGCAGGGACAGGGATGGGGTGAGGGGTGATTAGGTAGGTAGTTCCTGGGTACAAGGTTGAGATGATGATGATAAAAAAAAAAACACGACGCTTAACTCAATACTGTTGTTTAGTACACATTAGATGTTTTTCTAATTAATTAGCGTTAATTAGCTTTACTTACAGGCTACTAAGTATATTTTAATGTAATAATAATAAATTATTAATCAAATACGCTTGGTTAGTGAGCAAGATGGGGCAGGGGTAGGGCGGGGCTGCAGAGGATGCCGATTCTGATTCAGATTCTGTTGCTGGTTGCTGTCTGCTCAATGTCCTGTCGACTGGGTGGTGGGCCAGGCAATCTTCGCATCGATCCGCTTGTAGGCGAGCATACAGTGCTTGCCCTTGGCCGCCAGGCGGGCATCCTGCGGGCACTCGGCATCGCTGAGGAGCGTCTCCTCGCCATCGACCAGCTTGAACAGGGCGTAGTCCTGCGGATTGGTGATCCGTGCCTTATGGGCAATGATGCGGCACACCTCGCGCGTCGTCGTGTGCGGCCGCACGGGCAGTGTCCGGGTCTGCAGCGAGCCGTTGCATTCATCCGGAATGATCACACGCAGCACGCTGGAGCAGGCGGGGAGGCAGCTGGAGCGCCACTGTGTGCGGAGGGAGATAATAGAGCAGAGATTAGCTTCAGGCCACTCAAAATGGCATGGGTTCGTGTGTGTGTGTGTGTGTACTCACGTCTAGGGATCCGCTGCCACTCTCGCCCTCCGAGGCCATGAACGTCTTGAGAACCTGGACGGCGCTGCAGAGGGCGGTGAGGTAGTAGCCCGGCTCTCCATTGAGCAGCGTCGGCTGCAGCAGGCCCCACATGAACTCCGCCTCGATTTCGGCGCCCACAAAGCCGCACTTGGCCACCACATAGACGAGCACGGGCAGAAAGTCATCGGCGCCCAGCTGCTGGCCTCGGGGACAGCCCGTGGCATCGAACACCGTCGAGATGACGCACAGGAATAGCTCCAACTTGTCCAGCGGCAGCTCAGCCTCCTGCAGGCGCCACAGCAGATTCGCAATCAGTCGCAGGGCCGTCTGCGAGGGCGGTGTGACCGTCGGCCGGATGCCAAAGTCGGCCGCCTCCCGCTCGCACGCATAGCGCACGTTCTGGGCGAGCAGCTGAATGTCCTCGCTGCGCGTATAGTAGTCCACGAAGATGCCATAGAGATGCTCGCGCAGCGGCAGCACCACCAGCTGATGCATCACCGTCTCCAGCATGGCGTCCAGATTGAGAAACTCGTCGGCCTTCAGTCGGCCGCGTGCCGACTCCAGTTCGGCATGGAACTTGCCCTCGCCGTGCTTCACCAGATAGTTCTTCATGCCGCTCATGAACTGTCGCATGTTGCGCATGACCACCTGGGGCGCCGCCTCGCGGGACTCCTTGGTGCAGCTGATGAAGTTCTCGATGTTGCGTGCGAAGGTGGAGCTGGGGTCCTGGGCCAGCTGGAGCGTGTACGCGCGCAGCGAGTCGCCGGGGCCGCTGCTCTGAATGTTCATCTTGTTGCGGGGGTGACCTGAAATGGAAAGAGAGTTAGATGGTTAAAATCCTGTCATTAAGTCGCATTTCCAGCCCCGAATCCGCTCCCGAGCCCCCACTTAATCCTCCACTGGAATCCCTGTCTTACCAACGATTAGCTCACACAGTAGGCGGAGCAGGCGACGCAGCAGATAGCAGCAGCCACGTTTCCGGCAATAATCCTCGTCGGCGCACTCGCAGCCCCGGCGATAGCGTCGATAGACGCGTCGACTCTGGCCCTGGAGGGCCAAGCCCCAGGCCCGGAACTCAACAATGTGCGTCATGTTGAGCAGAATGTTGCCACGTTCGTCCAGGTGGAAGAACTGCTTGATGTCGTAGTGATCGCAGGTGTTCAGCTCGCCCGGATGACAGCTGTCCGTGTGGAGCTGTTGGGTGCTGGCGGCCACCATGCCGGCCTCCGCCGTGGGATTGGGACACTTGCCGATGGCGCCCATAATGGAGCCAGCGAGTGCCTCAGTCTTCAGTTGTGTGCGATTGATGCGGCAGTCTTTGAGCACCTGTTGCGGACAGGTGGCCGTGTTGCTGGTCGTCTGAGGCGTGAGGGAGCCAATGCTGGAGAGGCTGCTGCTGGCATATTTCGATTTCTTACAGAGCACAGAACTCGGTGACGGCTGCTCCTGGCCCATGCCCTGGCTGGGCAGAGCGATACCCGTCTGAATGTTGTCCACAAAGAGCAGCTCCAGGAATTTGCGCTTGCGTCTGCCCTTTGGTGGCTTTGGTGGTGGCAAGCCAGAATCAGGTAGAGGCAGAGCTGTGCTCAGATCTGGCTGAGACAGTGACTGTGGCTGAGTTCTCCGCAGTAGCAGCTCCTCCTCGAAATCGGCCGAAAAGTAATTACCTTGCGGCGGATGCTCGATGATCTCCCACTCGGCCATGATGCTGAGGAACATGGCCTCCTCCTTGTAGTGTCGCACATGGTCCGGATCGTGAAAGAACTCCTCTGGCTCCTGTCGTTCGATGCGCTGCTCATCCAAGCTGCTCAGCGATTTTGACATGTCAGCATTGCCATTCCTGTCCTTTTCTGTATCCTTGTCCTTGTCCTTATCCTGATCGCGATCCCGATCCGATTCCGATTGGCTCCCGGTCTGTGGACGCGACGATCTTCTGAACCAGCTCATGGTGGATTCTCAAGCGATTTTTGCCAGCTAATACGAATTGACGGAAACGCAGGTTTCTCATCGGCACACGCGAATGCAGAGGCAGATGCGGTTCGATAGACTTCGATTGCGATCGCGTTCCAACTTGCCTGCTGTCTATCGATAACGGGGGCGGCTGTAATCGCTCTCCCGCTCGCTGTATATCTCTCTTTCTCCTGCTGAATGGATTTCGTGGTGCGGGTGTGTGTGTGTGTGTGTGTGTGTGTGTGCGTTCTCTCCTGTTCTCTGGCGTTGCTGCTGCTCTAAACGCGGCCAATGCAAAACTAATTCTGAACTTCATTTGCATTGGTTTATAAGACCGCAACGACGTCGAGACAGCACAGCAGTGGCATTGGCAGCGACTGCGACTGCGACAGCGACATCGACAGCGTAACGGCGCCGTCACGGACAGCGCTGCCTGCGGGTCTACTGAACAAAAGATAGCGAAAGGCAGGCAACGGCGTGCCTCACTCAGCCCGAGTCTCATATCCATTCTATATACTCATAATATACAATCTCTCCTTTAATCTGCTTAGGTGCTTAGGTAGCAGAAATTATGCAAGTTTTGATCCTTTCTCGGGAAATTTCCGGTTAGAATTTCCAGCCCCTTTTCCTTTTCCTAGGTACAGTTGCACAAGTTGGTCGAAGCCGCTGAGTCGGCAGCGAGGATGCCGTGACTCAAGGCAAATCGGGGGAAGGCCCCAGTATTGCTCAGTCTGGCATTGGATGAGCCATCCAATGAGCGGTGAATCCTACCATTCGGCGGTGGCTTAGGGTGTGTACTTAACCGCAAACCCACCACATACAAGCCAATCCACAGCAATCATTGAGACACGTGTTCGGCCAGGGAGTCGTCCCAGGGCGGCAGGTACAACAATTTTTGTATATTCGAGTACCTGTCCAGCCGACGAGTCAATGATTGAGGCAGCATCAACAGGTTGGTATATCCCCCACTTATCCAGCCTCTATTTTGGCAGGGAAAAATATCTGCCTGTGCCTATGCCTGCGCCTGTTCCCGTGCCTTATCAGCGCCCAGCCTACTTTACATAGACACGCTGGCTAGCAGGCTGGGAATCGATTATGTTCGACTTAGTTCGATTGTTCTATTGTAATGGAACGCTCGAATTGCATCAGCGTTTTAGGACTTGTGTCTGATGCGCAATTCGGAAAGACCTTTAAATGGTTAAATGGAGGTTTATAGGTTAGGGTTGAGGGTACAGCCCCAGCCCCAGCCCCAGAATGCATTCCATGGTCTTCCTGTTGCAGGAGATCGCACATACAGCTGGAGAGAGGGAAAGACCTTGGTGGGATCAGTGAACCCCTTGGAGCGCGCGTTTATCCGCCTTTAGTTTTAGGAGATATTTCATAAAGATTTTTGTCTTATCATAGCGTTACCCCCCCTCCCCCCCCCCCCCATTACACACAAATCTCTGTCATAAGCTTTTACAATGCCCAAAAGCAAACAAATGGCAGCAGCAGAGCAGCGACTCTGGGCGCTCTCTTTTTAGCACGTGTGAATTAGGGTGGACCACAGAGGCAGAACCAGAACCAGAACCAGAAATAGAACCAGAAATAGATTTCGCGCGTTTGCATTTCATCAGTTTGGGGCTGCCTTTGTTGTCTGGAGCGTTGGTTGTTTGTTGCTGTTTGTCATACACTGACCCAAAAATAGAACCAACTTCTACATCCCACACACACACACACACACACACACGTGTAAATATATGTAGCATACACGCGTATACGCGTGTGTATGCGTATATCAATTACGCATCCCATTCAGACAGAACTTCACTCAATGTTCGGCGCGGTAAAAATCGCGCACGCTGATAAAAACGAACAAACGAACGAAGGCGGGCGGGCGGCATCGGCATCGGCATCGGTTTACATTCCAAAGTGCGAGACGCAGGCAGAACTGCAGGCAGAGCGCTGCAATTTGCACTCTCTCTTGTACTCTCGTACTCTTACTCTCTCTCTTCCCGTCCATGGGCATACAAAAACTTATCAAATTTTGTTTAGCTTCTGCTGCAGCGGGCTAACTGCGACGCAGTAATAGCCAGGCGCAGCAGAGGGATCGGAATTGGGTTCGGCCCCAAAGCCGTTGCGCGGCAGATAAGTTTCGGCAAGGCTTTGTAGTCTGCTGCTGCTGCTGCTGCATTGTGATAGGCAGCAACGTCGCTGTCGCTGTCGTTGAATTCCAGTTGGAACCGGCGGCGTCAGACGCTGGATAGAGGGAGCTAGCAGCGAGAAAAAAGAGTTGCCGCCTGCCATCTGGTTTGGGGCACTGTACCAAGGGGAGTGCGATCATTTATTGCAGCAGTAGGAAAGTTATCACGGCTATTAAGATACTCAATTGAGTATTTATCTACGCTGTCGCTAGGCAAGACTTTATGCCAATATTGTGTGCTCTCACAAAGATAAGCCCAAAGATAAAAGCTGCCTAAGCAACGATCCATAGAAGAGATAAACATTGCAGATAAATAAACTCTGAAAACAGTTAGAAAACTGATATGCTTCTGCTGCAAAACTCTAGTCAAGGGTATTCAAAGAATCGATGCAGCAACAACAAAAAACAAGCACGCATTCATTTGTCATTTTGTTGTTTGCTTTTTTTTTCCGCAAGTGTTTCCCGTGCACTTAATCGATGCTTCGTCAAGTCAAGTCAATCGATGACGATTCGCCTCCTACTTCTCTTTCTCCTTCTCCTCCTCTTTCGTAGCAGCAGCAGCAGCCGCAGCAACGGGCATAATCAGTTGGCTCGTGCTTTTGTTTAGTTAACTTCTCAAATTGTCCATGGTGGCCATGGGCTGGACATTCTATTCTGTTCTGTTCTGGTCAGTTCTGTTCTGTTTTGTTTTGTATGGGCATAAAGCATATGGCGCGCGCGTATGGAGCGTATGATGATGCAACAATAACAACTGATTGCAATTGAGCGTGATCGTGCCATTGTAAGGCGTAGAGTGTAGTCATCCTCATCATCATCATCATCATCATCATCATCGTTATACTATGTATATAAATATATAATATAAATATACTAAGTACAAAACGCACACGAGACGAGCGAAACGGAACGGAACGCATCGAATCGAATCGATCCGATGAAGGTGCGTGGATGGTTAGCTCCGATAAGAGCTGCATTGAGGAGTATTTCAATCTGAATTGACATACATTTCGTTACAGATTATCTGCGTAATGCACAAGTGGTGGAATTTCTAGAACCATAAGCTATTCAGATAAAGTTCCTTGTAGAAGATCTTTCATGCAGAATCATGCATGAAACAAATATCAATGGAATATATGGAAAGAATTCAACGAAAACAATTTCATTTAGTACTCTTTGGTGTGAGTCCTACGGGTAGTAGTTCAAATAATTCATCCAACTGGAAATGATGCGAAAAATCCTTTTTCTTACCCGTACGTATTATCTACATTGTATATGTAGATGTAGATTTAAACTGATAAGATATCTACATAAAAAATAAGGCAAGGCGGACCAGAGACGCACGCGAGGTGCTTGCTTTGACACACTAAATTTCCAATTAAAAATAATTCAAATGCCACTTCAGGAGTCAGCAGATTCTTTGCTGGCATCCTTGGGTGCCCCCTGCCCTACCACCCATAGCTCTAGCAAATACTCACATAACACTTCACGATCCCGCATGCTCTGATTCCTCAGTATGGTGGCCACTTTGGGTCGACTGTTGTTGGCCTTGCCGCTGCAATTGTTGTGATTGTGATTGTGGCTTTGGCTGTGGCTGTGGCTGTGGCTGTGGTGTCCAGCACCATTCCTGTTGGCCTTGAGCGTGTCCTGGTTGCAGCTGCTGTTGCTGCCGTCTTTGGTGCTGCTGAGTTCCTCGACAATCGTATCGTCCTCGGACAGGGCGGGCCTGCACTTGGACAGATGAATGGTGTCCGAATTGAGGGTGGTGTCTGTGGAGGCAACATACGATTAGATGAGGATGCAAGGCAGTGACTTGGGGATCTTCACTCACCATCGTGGGGTAGGAACGAGTCCCACTGGGACGAGTCCCAGGGCTCTGAGAATATGGTGCCGTCGTCGGACTGGGCCGAATCGATGCCACCGAACATTGAGTTCTGGCAGAAGACATTGTCGTACGAGGAGAGGCGACAGCCGCCGTTCTGGCCCTGGAATGACTTCTGGCTGCCGCTGCCCTCCCTCTCCTGACTGCCCTGGCCCTGAACCAGCGGCTGCAGTGGCGCGGTAGCGGTGCCTGCGGCCATCGTCTGCGGTGGCGTCGAACAGCGCACCAACTCCGGCAGATTGAGGTCGGGCAGTCGCTTGGCAATGATCTGGTGGACTGTCAGTGGCGGCCTCTTCTTGCCCAGACCCCCACCATCCTTGTCGCGACCCAGCGAGTTCTCCTTCTCCTGCCAGTCCTGCACAGAGGCCTCATATGCCTCTCCCGTCGTGTCCTGCTTGGCCATAAACTCCCAGCTGCTGTCCAGCGGCCAGTGATCGATGCGGTTGCGTGGCCGCTTTGTCGTCGGCTGCTGCTGTTGCTGTTGTTGCTGTTGTTGCTGCTGCTGCTGTGGCTTCTGCTTCAGCTCGTCCAGGCTGCCGGCCAGCTTCTCCAGGTCGCTGGGCAGCAGCAGGGCGGCCGTCGTGCCGCCCAGTCCGCCCTTGAGCGGCTCCGAGTGTCGCTGATTGGCGTGCATCACCTGGCTGCGATGCTGGCGCCGCAATATGGCCGTGGCCGCACTGGGCAGGCCCGCCTGTCGCAGTGCATCCGCTGGCTCCGCGTAGAAGGGGCTGCCCTGTTTGCTGCGCGATCCCGGTGTCTGTGCCGCTGTCGGTGTGGTGTCACCGCCATCGTCCACTGGCTCGGTCAGTGACTGTGTCATGGCTGGCGGTGGTGCTGCCTGGCTGCCCGCTAGGCTTAAATTTGGCAAAAGCAGACCAGCCCGAGAGCGTGGCGGCGCATCGCCCGAGAACTGCAACAGCTGTTGGCTGCTGTCCTTGGCGGCAGTGGCGGCGGCGGCTATGGTCTCCTCCTCGCAGGCCATCAGCTGCGGCAGTGTTTGGGCTGTGGGTGTGCTGGCTACGGGATACAAAGAGCAAGAGCAAGAGAGAGAGAGAGAGAGAGAGGGAGAGCAGATTAGAGCTGGAGAGTGAGAGCAAAGAGAGGGGCACTGACGGCACTTACGTGTCTCGGCCAGCAGATCGGGTCGACGGTTCAATACCCCGTCCTGGGGCGTGGGCTTGAAGCTGGTGAGGAGACTGGCCCTGTCGCTGGGGTCGTGCGACCACACGTCCTCGTAGTCGCTGATCTTGTCGCTGAGCGCGCTGGCGCAGTACTGCAGCGGCGGGCTCTCGAGTATGTCCGACTCCTTGTAGTGCTGCGACTCCTTGCTGGCACGTGATTTGCGCGACTTGCCGCCACCGCCACCGCCACCGCCACCGCCACCGCCGCCGCTGCTGCTGCTGTTGGGCGTCTGCGGCGAGAGGATCTTCCTGTGGCTGGAGTCGCGGCTCGAGTGCAGCTGCCAGCGGCTGTCGTTGGTGGAGGAGGAGCCCTGCGAGGACAGCGTGTCCTTGCACTCGCCCTCGGGCGACAGCCGCTTGGCGAACGTCTGGAAGGTGCTGGCCTGGCCATTGAGCAAAGCGTTGAAGGGATTGCTGGAGGCGGGCGTTGTCACCTCCACGAATTTGCCCCCAGTGTTGCCTCCTACTCCTCCTCCTGCTCCACCGCTGCTCCCATTGCCGCTGTCCATGGAGAAGGTGACGGTGGTGGTCACCGTGAAGTTACTGTTCCCATTCCCATTCCCATTGCCATTCCCCAGCTGATCCGGCGAGTGGGGCTTGGACCAGCGCAGCGGTGGCGCCGGCGGCTTGAGATTCAATGTGTTTGGCGGCTTCGGACGCTGCGGACGCACCTGATCGACTGCACCTGCTCCTCCCTCGATGGGCAGCACCTTGAAGGTGCTCATCTGCTGGCCGATGCCGGCGGCTGGTCCAGACGCCAGTGGGCAGGAGATTGCTGGCGGCGGCACTCCTGGCGGCAGATACCCCCCTGCCACCAGTCCCTGGCCCTCCACGGGCGACATGGTCAGAATAACCGAGTCCACGGAATTGGGGCTCAACAGCTGCATGTGCTGGCCCCCGCTGGTGGCGAACGAGCTCATGCTGGAGTTTGTCGTGTCCGACGGTGTGCCCGCCTGGCTGAAGAAGCCCATCAGCTGGCCGCTGCCCGTGGGACTGAAGAGGCTGCCATTTCCGTTCCCATTCCCATTCCCATTCGCATTTCCACCGGGTGCCGGGGGCGCTGTGGCTGGGGGCTTTGGCCCTGCATCGCTGAAGAATGTGGCCGTGCCCAGGCCGCTCGTCTCGGTAAGGGAGAGCGGCGACTTGGCATCCAGCAGCAGCAGCTGCTGTTGCGCGTCCTGTGGCCCTGACCTCAAGGGGCCCACTGGCGTTGGCGGACCCATAACGGCGGGACTGCTGGCATAGCTCCAGAACTCCTGGCCGAGCAGGGCCAGCGAGGAGAGCTTCTTGCGGTTGTTGGCCTCGCGCAGCACCCGCGGCAGCATCAGCTGGACGGGCAGCTCGTCACAGCATTGGGCATAGTGGGCGATCAGCAGGGGTATCGAGCCGAACGTGAACCGTGAGCTCTCCAGGCTGAGGACATTGTCGTGCGACTGGATCAGATAGTGCTCGATGTAGGGGCCCGTGTCCTGGGGCAGGCGCACCGACACGGCCATCGTGTTTGGCTGACTGGAGCCGCGCACAATGAAGGTCTGCAAGAAATACAACAACAAAAATAAGTAAATGAATAAATAAATAAATAACGAGAAGGAACGTGTGAGTCGCTTCTGGACGCGACTCTACTTTTATACCCGTACTCAGTCAGTGTATAAATTTGTGAGCTTATTTTAAACTAATAAAAAAAAATAAATTTTAAATTTAAAATTTTACATTTTACATTTTCTTGCTACATTTGTTAACTACATCTACATGTAAAATGTAGATAATACATCTAGAACAAATATTCTAAATCTACCATTTAGATTCTACATCTCCTCCGCTAGGGGTTGCTCGCGCATTGCACAGGGCAGAGTGTGTGCGAGCGAGACAGAGAATGAGTAGCGTCAGCAGCGCCAGAGGAGGTGGGGGAAGCAACTGAAAATTAGTATCTTCATTCTGGCTATAATAAAGATCCGATCTGACTCAGATTCGGCAGTCTGATAGATATGGTCATTCTTTACGATGCTGCGTTTTTAGTTTTTTCGTATCTTCAAAATTATGGATGCCACAGATTTTCATCCTTTGTGAAGGCGGAAGGGGGCGGGGCGAAATTTTGAAATACACTTGTAACAGTGTGATATCACATGAGTCTGGAACCAAAATTTCGTTACTCTAGCTTTTATAGTCTCTGAGATGTAGGCGCTCATTGGGACGGACAGACAGACAGACAGACGGACGGACGGACAGACAGACAGACAGACAGACATGGCTCTATCGACTCGGCTATTGATACTGATCAAGAATATATATACTTTATGGGGTAACCAAATTGTCTTTTGTGAGCGTTTTTTCGATTTCGATTTCTAACTTCTCTTAAGCTTTTAGTTTTGATCGACACCGATCCCCAGGTTCATCTTTATGTTGATCACAGATGCATATCTTAAGATCAAAATAAGACTAGAATCATCTGCCTTTTGCTGCCTTTCCTGAATAAAATGTTGATGGGAGTGCAACAGTTATTTGTGCCTGTTATTTGTGTTTTTTTTCGTAGTAATTGCTCTTTTGTGTGTTTCTTATTGTTTACTTGTGTGTTTAAATATCAAATTTATATATTTTTATTATAAATAACGTTACGTTTTTTATTCATTTAAACTTCAGACCCTCTAATAAGTGGATTTAGTCTCCTGTAGTATTTTAAGGCATAATTTACTCGCTTTTTTTATTAAATATATAAATAAGGGCACCAAGAAGGGCGTATGGGCTTATAACCACTCCCAAAATATTCCAAATAGTATTCTGGTAATTCAATAACGTGTGGTGAAAATTAGAGACCTGTATGTAAAGTAGAACTATTTTTGTCGCCTTCTTCCATACAAGTGCGCCCACTGTGCAGTGGGGTAAATATTTCTGGCTATAAGTTAAGTGAGTCTTTTGCGTTTGGCTGCGCGTTAAATGTTGCGTTCACAATTCGCCCATAAATTCCCACTTATGGATGATAAATCTATTCCCTACCCCCACTCCCCTCTATATCGCTACCGTGGCCACCCATTGCATCATGCAACAATGACTTCCGTCTTCTCTTCGTCTGCCTTCCTTTTGCCCTTCTTTGCTCCTTTTTTGTCTTTTGTTGTTGCTGTAAAAACTTTGCAGACGCTGCGACAAATCGCGAAGTTGGCGTTGGCGTTGGACAAGGGGATGCTGGATTGCATTTTAAGCATCAAGAGACCTGGTCAAGTGTGGCCAGAACGTAGCACGGACCTGCCCTGCTGCTAATCGTCTGTGAAAACTTTTCATAATGAGACTTGTACTTAAAGACAGGCAGGCACAAAGTATTGAATTGATCAAAAAGTTTTCTTCAAATGAAATAAATCAATTTGCATATAAGTTAGCAGGGTAAACGCTGATGATTAAATATCTCTTGGACATGTTGGTCAGTGAGAGATTATCAATCCAATGGATTGTAGAGAGGATTCTACTGTGGATAGTGAGGTTGCTGGGTGGGAGATCTAAAAAGGGTATTCAAATAAATAAAGGCTTTATTTCTAGCTCACATTTAAATGTGGCAGCAGCCGCCTTAATTGCCGATTTGTTTGCTTGGATGATCATCGGAATATCCTCCTTACCACCTACAATATCCATGATGAACGAATGATCTCGCTTCGAAACGAATGCCTCACCTCGAGGCATGATTGCTTTTTGGTTCAGATAGAAGGACGAATTGCTGTTCGTTGTTGTGTGGATCGGCTGCATCTGCGGCTTTGGCTTCAGCCATTGAATAGGCATGAAGACGAAAAGTGATTGTGGGGGGGGGGGGGGGGGGGGCCGAGGCGAGAAGCTTCTCAAGCGCTTTTTCCTCCATCATCGTCTGTTCTGTCTCTCTCTCTCTCTCGTTCTCCTTTGTCTGTCTGTTGGCAATGCATTGTTGTTGTTTGCTTTTCAATTTCTAAGCATCGCATCAACCCCAAAAGCATGCAATTATACGTGTAAGTATAAGCCCCTACCCCTACCCCCACCCACACCAACACCCACACCACCACTTCTGTATGTATGAAAGTATGAAAATATATATGTACATATGTATATATTATATTTTTCTGCTCTTCTTCAGGTTTCAATAAATTCCAAGGCACAGAGAGGGTGCTGCTGATGCTGCTGCTGCTGTACACCCTGCGGCGTTGTTTATGATTTCTGTGCGAGTGGTGCACAATTTTTCAATAAGCAGTTGAAAGAAGATGATTCTCTTAGAGTTCTACAAGAGCCCATTCCCAGCCCCAAAAGGCATCGCATCGAGTGGGGAGGGGGGCTCTAAACATTTGGGGTTGAATTGTTGATTTGATTTAGCTGCAACGTTTTTAAAGCATTCTTTTTTTTTGGGTGGCTTTCTGATTCCATTACAGCCAGAGACATAAAAAATAGTCCCGAGCATTTTATACTGATTTAATAATGCGGTCAGGTCACAAAGGCACCATCAAAGAGAGAGAGAGAGAGGGAGAGAGGGGAAGGCGTGTCCATCGAGAGTTTGACCATCAGGAAAATGCAATTTATAGAAATCACGAAACAGGCAGGCACACAGACAGACAGACACACAGACAGACAGTGGGACAGAGAAGGAGGCACAAAAATGAGCGTAAAAATGCCCTAACAAGATGGGAGGCAACAAACAAAAAGGGAAACTCGAATGAAAAGCAGGAGAAAGCGGCTTCAAGCAAAGTAAAACGATGGCAGCCAAAGGATAATGCACAAAGGTTGCCCAAGGCTGCTAGGATTCTAACAGCAAAAGACACAGGCAGAGAGAAAGGCAGAAAGAATATATGTACCGTAGACCAGGATACAGTGCGTTTCAGTAAGATAAAGATTGCTTAAATTATGGGCATGTACATATGTACATTTGATGCATTGATTGCTATCCTAGTAGCCGAAACGCAATTGATTCCCTTTCGACGCGCGACTGAAATTCCAACAACAACAAAATACATGTCGCCTCAATGACGGGGCACATCGCTATTAAAGTTAGCTCTTTGTTGTTGTTGTTGCTGTTGCTGTTCCTGGCATTGACTTTTCATCGGACGCATCTCTTTTGGAATATGCAAAAAAATTGTTTTTTTTATTGTATTTAATTATTGAATTCCTTGCCTCTTTTCTTGTCTTCCATTTTTGGCAGACATGCCACCACCTGGGCCTTATAGTTATCGCAACGCACTGTGGTGTACTCTGTGTGTGTGTGTGTGTGAGTGTTCTGCATTCATGAATGTGTCGTGAGTGCCTGCATTTTATTGGCTCGAATTGACAAATTTCATTTTGGTGAGCGAACAATAAAAAGGCGTTACGGCATTTTCTCATAGCATATAAATGCGAACCATATATCATTTATAAATGTACATACATATATGTATGTACGATAAGTATATGCATCCGTTTGTACATATGTACATACATGTACATACATATGTACATACATACGTGCTTAAGTCTTTCTATTGGTTTTAGTTGCTTTTAAAGTCACTTCCTCAAGTCAGGTGTTTAAATATGTACACACCCATATACATATGTATGTACGAGTATGTACGAGTATGTATGTATGTATGTGTGTGTGTGTGTGTGTGTGTCTACTTTTATGTGTTCATTTTGTTTGTACATGTTTCCATATGAGACCCAGGTCTCAGGCCACAATGGCTCTTTTCTTTACCATTTTGCCTGCTGCCATTTTGCCATTTGTATGCTTTTAGGCATCTCGTCTGGCAGGAAGGCCTACAAATGCATTTTAGCACTCGGCAGTTCATTGACTGCTGCCACATAGCCCCAGCTCCAGCTCTAGTTCTAGTTCCAGTTCCTGTAGCTCCAATTTCAGGTCCTGGAATATGTATGCACATTCCACTTGCACTTTTCCGCCATCGTCAGCGATGAATGCGGTTGCTGGCTTCTAGCTTATGCCGCCTAACCGCAACAGCAACAACAACACCGCTGACGTTTGGCTTAATTTCCGTTTTGCATTTCAATTTCCACTTCCATTTCCATTGCATTTGCAATTCATAACTGTTGTAATGGTCCAGAATTGAGGGAGAAGTGAGGCAAGAACTTTAAGCAAGAGATTTCAATACTCGAACTCGTACTCGTATTTTAAGCACCTCAGTAATTTCTATCTGATTAAGTAGCGCATCAATTTATATACCTAAAACGCAGTAGAATTCAATCATTAATATTTCTTTGGTTTACCCTAAGAGGTTCCAGTCGGAATAGCGCTAATTTCACAGAATTATGAAGACATATTTGCATATTTCTTTATCTATAAATATACCCCCAAAGAATTTGTTCCTCCAACCGATCTTTCGGTTTTTTGGACTCATAAAAACAGCGTACAGAATCGCCTAATGGATGTGTGTTACTTTGATAAATATCAGACATCAATAATTCAGTTAAAAAAAAACAAAAAAAAATTAAAAACTCCATGAAAAAAAAATGCAGATATCAGAGATTTTTAGCATATACATTTTGTTGTTGTCTTATTTGAAATTAAGAATTAATTGTTTTTTTTTAATGCATCTTTGGTCTGCACTTTCTCCCACTTTCACTCTCCCTCTCTCTTTCACTCTCTCTCTGTGGATACTCTCTCTCTCTCTCTCTCGTCGCTGTCGGCGTACAATCATTTATCTCTTTGCATTTATTTTGCATTTAATTGCATGTAAATTATTGTGCAATGGCCAGCACATGCCGCGTAATGTTCGCACCTCACTCGACCTCATGGCCAGAACGGACCCCCCCAGGAGGGCCGTCCCCACACTCGGAGCACAGCCATTTGAGTCGAAAGCTCTGCGAGGATTCCCTGCGGCGTTGCAAATCAGACACAACAAACACAACAACACGGCACGGAGGCAGACAGACAGAGAGACAGTCAGAGAGAAATATATCCAAAATAAAAACGATTCGTCGCATTTGCACCCATTTCCGGCATGTTGGACCCATCCATGCCCTGCCCCTCCCCCTCCCCCTCAATCTTTCCCCATAGCAATTGTCACTTGTGGAAGGGTACAGCGAGTATGCGATATGGGGAGCTGTGTGGGCCGGGCGGGCCAGGCGGGCCGGTCGGGCGTGTGTGTGCTATGAAAGTAACAACATTTCCGGTTTCCATTTCTCGTCGCGTGCCTTGGGGCCCTGCATTTTACCCAGAAATGTCCGCAGTGTCCTCTCGACCCCAACCACAATAAACGAGAGGAACGCGGACCATCTTCTATGGACAGAAACACCCCTTTAAGCCCTCTCACACACACACACACACAATGCGCAACGTGTCGCAGCTGCTGACTGTCTGTGTCTTCCACCTCCATCTCGTCTCCATCTCCTGTTGCCACCCATTTTCGCCAGTTTTGTGGTCGAAAGTGCAGCCGCCGTTGCCGTTCCCGTTGCCGTTTGCTGGCAACCAGCTGGTTGTCTGGGCCGGGAATCGTTTGTAATCAAGTTTTGGCCCGCAAATAGACTCATTGCGGGCTTGCTGGCTGACTGCCTAGGGTCGCTCAAGCGCCAAGTCTAGTCTATAATCATCAAATCATGCTTCAAACACATCTACGAGTATACAGAACCATTGCACTGCCGTCTATCAATCAGGGAGCCATCAAAATGCTTGACAACAAATCTTGACAGCATAATGGACGGTCAGGGATGGCACAGAATGGAACGGAATGGAACGGAATGAAATGGAAGCCAACTGCAGTCGAGTGGAATCAAGTGAAATGACTTTGGTCTTTGCTTTTGCAAGGGTTGTGCCTGTATCGCAGTATGGCTGTATGTGTGGCCTCTGTGTTGGATGTCTTTTGGGATTTCAATGCCCAAAGTGCCTGTGGTGGTGGCCGGCCAATGGTTTCTGTTGCTTTTCGAGTGCAGACCCTTTTGAGAATGCAATGCGCATTCCGACGAGATTAGCTGCTGCTTGAGTTGGGGGAGAGATAAAAGGTCACCCGTCACACATACATATCGGCGGAGGAGAGTGCAGCAGGACCTAAACCTAAGAGGAAGCGGAATGAAGCAGGACCCAAACCTAAGAGGAAGCGGAATGAAGCAGGACCTAAGCCTTAGAAGGAGGAGAATGAAGCAGGACCTAAGCCTAAGTCTTAGAAGGTGTGATGTCTCTGTCAAGTGCAGCCTTTCACGATGCGGTTAATGCCAATAAAATTACTTAATATATATTTAATTGAATATGCCATTTTTCTCACTCAATTTCTGCCAATTGAGTGTGAATATCTCGAAGTAAAAGTGTCACTGGACACTATTTTCGTGTGCTTTTCCATGCTTTATATTTTTTCCACCTTTGATAGTGTTTCTGCCGCTGTACAGCAATCCAGAAGAGACCTAAATTCAACGCTTTCTAATGCCATTCAAGCAATAAAACCCCACTTTGCATTTCTTATTTCAAAGTTGCCCACTTTCAGGGGTCACATGGAAACTTAAAAACGCAGCAAAAGCAAAGACACTGAAACCCAAACACGAAGCGTTATAATGAGACCTTTCTCTCCTCCCGAAAGCCCTCGCCACTCAGAAAGAGAGAGAGAGCCCCTGGGGGAAACGACGATTGCCGCCTAATGAGTGTCGGCGGTTTTTATGTGGTTCGGACAAACAGAAGAGAAACCATAAGGGATGGCTGCCAGGCACAAGCGACGACTGTTTGATACCCTTTGCTCCGTTTGTTTTCTACATCTACACCTAGGAAATTGTGAAAAGCAAGCCAAGAGCAAAACAATAGATATACAAAATAAATAAAATAAAACAAAGCAAAGAAAAGCAAAGAAAAGTCGAAGGTTGAAAGGGAAATATCTGGTAAGAGCCATGGACACTGAACTACATATATCCATATCCATTTCACTGCTTTCACTCTCGTATTACGTTCAGTCTAGAATGGACCCAGAAGAAGAAGAAGACCTGCGTGTCTTTCGGCAGAGACTGCTGCAATGGAGGAATGCTGTCCAACATTTAAATAGAAATATACTAAGAACATTTCTCTTGCTATTTATTGGCATACTCATTGGCAAATATCTGCTATAAATAAACAAATGTTAAAGTTAAGTCAATGGCATACCAAAATGGGTATGCCCTGCCTGCCTGCCTGCTGTATTCCGAGGGTACTCCAACAGAAACTTGCATAAAATAACGAAATTATGCCCTGGCATGGGTGGTGGCACAGCAAACTGGACCCTGCCATTATCTAGCCATTGGCTGGTCATTAGAAGAACAGCTCGAGAGCAGAAGGAGCAGGAGCTGGAGCTGGAGCTGGAGGAGGAGGTGGGTTCATTGCCATATAATAAAAATCTCATATTTTATTCAAATTGGTAATACGAGGAGCGTGTCCCACCACCCCCTTCCCACGAGAATGGGCGAATGAAAAGTGAAACTCACGCAGCACCGCGGGATGCGTAAAAAGCGAGCGAAAAAATAGATTGAGACAAAGACAAAGAAAGAGAGGGAGAGCTGAAGTTTGAGTCGGTTTCCCTCCTTTTCTCATTGAAATTCATTTTTTGGGTCGTCTTGTGCATATTTTTTCGCTTTTGTCTTTGCTTTGCATAGAAAATTGAATTTGGTTGGTGGAAAAGTGTCCAACAATGCGGGCTCGGCCAAGGCATTCACTACGCAGGAATCAACCTTTCATCCGCACTCATTTGGCCATTTTGTGGGGTGTCGTCTTCCCCATGCCCCTTGCACATTTTCTCCACTAAGCGGATTTCGTTTCTAAAGTTCAAGAGTCGAGGGCGCGCGTGGTAGCGGCAGCGGCAGCGGCGGCCACCCATAAGCCGATTTCCCGTCGCATTTCCGTTCAACTTTTTTCATCATCCTCCATCATTCCATTCCATTCCATCAGAGTTCTTCTCTTCCTTATCCGCACAAGCACACACGCAAAACTGAACTGAAAAGTGCATTAAACTCAATTGGCAAACGGCTTTCAATTATAATTTTGTTTGTTAATAATTCATTGGCACAATGTGTTGCCATCGTTGCCGACACATCACACACACACACACACATCTTCTAAAATCATTTGCGCTGTATTGCGTATACGCCATGTGCCACACAGCATCATGTTTCGGAGAGAGAGAAAGTGTTTTCACGTTTGTTGAAATTTACCCTATTTTACATTACTTTTTGCTTTACTTTGCACGAGATTAAAATTAGTTTTGTAGGCTTAGACGCAGATCACTTCCCAGCCCGACCATTCTTTTATTTTTATTTAAAAACCACAGCCGGCAAGACTTTCATGGCAGCTGCATACAAATTGAGGGGCTTAAACGAGAATTGTACGCTTCTCAGAGCTGTTTTTGAGCTGTGGCTGAAGACATAGACCATAGTGGAACCTTAAACAATAAACAATAAACATTGCGACCCAAAGTTGAACTTCCTTTTCATGCTTAGGGCTACTCGGTTCTGCCTTCTTCAGGAGAAATGCTTGAATTTTAGTTGGTTTGATGAGTTTCTTGTAGGTGCAATATCTGTAGCCGCAAATCTAGAATTTTATCCGCAGCAGAGCGGTTCATGGGAGTCAGACTGTCAATGCCATAGATCGAATCACAATAAATAATCATCAAATATTAATCGTTGGCAGAACTTGACTGATTTAGAGCGTAAATAAGCTATGCTCATTTATGCATGAAGGATTTAATCCTTAACCCCTTTGTGCAGGTTGTTCCTTCCTTTGCTTCCTATTCGATAAATGGCTCAAAATCACAATTGGAAAATCATCTCAAATTCGTTATTTATTCATCGCTGATTGACATTTAAGGATGTCTTTAAGCTCTCACTCGAACGCACTGTACAAATATTGTGTACTGTGTTGTGTCTCCTCCCCCCCCTCTCCATCGCCCTCTCTGTGTCTGGGTGGGAATTCCCAGCAAGCGGCTGCTAATATCATTTTGGCCACATCGATGTATGGAATGAAGGCTGCGGCATGCGCGACTCATCCTTTGGCTGTCTGCTGCCCTTATCGTCTCATCAGCTGGCTAACTGACTGACTGTTGTGCCTGTTGTTGATGGGCCAGGCCATTTGCCCCATACCCATACACAGCTTCAGCCAATGCTTCGACCATTGCTACTGCTGCTGCTGCTCCATTGCCACCTGGCTCCACAACCCCGTACGATTATATAGAAATGTTCTCCTTTTTCATTGCTGATGTGCGCTTGGGTGATAAATAAAAACTGTCTGCGCCTATGTGGCTACTGTCTGTGTCTCCCCCAGATTCTCTGCCTCTGCCGTTTCTCTGTTTCGAGTGGTTTCTTTTTCTTTTTTTAACAATGTCTGACTTTTTGCCATGTAAGCTGAGACCCTTTGGGGTGACATTGAAACACATGCCAAACAGAGGAAATTCCAAAAGCCGCAGCCGCAAAAAAAAAAAAAAATTCAATTTAACTCTGTTCCGCTTTACGCTTTCCCTTTTACCACCCAACTCCCGCTCTCTCACTCTCTGTCCCTCTCTCTGCTTTTGGCCATGTCTATTGGCCATTTAAGCATGTCAATGCGCCCCCCAACTGCAGCTTAACAACTTCATTTCGGCCTCGATACTGAATTCATAAATCAAATGCACTCAAAGGAACAGAACAGAACAGGACAGAGCAGAGCAGAGCAGCCGCAAAAAATAGTTCAAAATGGAAACACTACGAAAATAAATAGAAAAGAAAAACCAAAAGCAAAACCAAAACAGGAGACAACGAAATGCTGTGCAGGATTAAAGGATGTTCCGGTCAAGCACTCATATCGAATGAATGAATATATGTACATATGAATGTTGATAGATTATGCATATTGCAGTTGGCAATAGAGAGAGAGAGGGGATGGGGGGGGATATGTCTGCTTGGATGGGGCTTTAAGCTTTATTCATTTGAAAGCCGATAAATCATGAATGGAATTTTGGAGTGCATTGAATATTCGATACAAAAATGCAGTGCAGAATCTAATGAATAAAGGAATTTTGGGAACGAGCGACAGTCGCTCTTCCAGCCCATGAATTAATCCATCAAAGCAAGCCAAGAAATATATAAATAAAATCTGAAGCATAACGGAACTCAAAGTCTAAAGGAAAATAGGAAAGTTGTGGTAGGATCCACAATATTTACTTTCAGTTTTGTTGTTGTCACAATATTTTCCGCCACCCCCCCTTTACGCTTAGTTTTATGTTGCCAGCGAGCATGTGTCCAGCAGGACATTGGCAATGGTATTTAGACAAATTGGAACAAATGCCTGCCACTACGGTGAGGGAGTCACGGTGGAAACGGGACAAACATCGGCTTATAAGCATACTTAGGACATTTTTCTTGCTCATTCTGGGCATAATT
Organism: Drosophila subsilvestris; assembly: GCA_035043285.1. Taxonomy (NCBI): domain Eukaryota; kingdom Metazoa; phylum Arthropoda; class Insecta; order Diptera; family Drosophilidae; genus Drosophila; species Drosophila subsilvestris. Next base: position 56,933 of record JAWNNB010001545.1, on the reverse strand, counting down.
GCAGGCAAATATTTACTATAAATGGTAAGTGTAGATGCAATGGCATCCATGAGAATGGATAGCCATACGATGCCCAGCTTCAATAAAAAAAAAAGAAGAAAAATTCAATGCTGCATCGTTTACAGTGCAGGTGGCGACCGCTAATGATGTTGCCCACCCCCAACCAACACCACGAAACGGACATCGCAGACATCTAATGATTGCCCCAGCTGTTTACCCAGCCGCCTGCCTGCCTGCCCACTCGCCATTTACACATTTCATGCCGGACATCGATTGGGTTCATCAGAGAGAGAGAGAGAGAGAGAGAGGGAGAGAGAGTTCCGGGGTTCGACATTTGCTGCTAATTACATTCTGTGGTCGGCATAACAAATCCCGCTGCCAGATGGACAAAAAAAAAAACAACAAAAAATATATACCTACTACGTGGAGATGGAAATGTGAAGCATACGCGCACATGTGACTGACCATGCTACTGCCCCACACCGCCTCACACCCCCCTCAGCATTTATGATTGATGGGAGAGTCCATTGGAAAAAGCAGGGGGCGAAAAAGCAAAAAAACAACAACAACAACAACAACGATGCACAAACAAAGCAGGGAAAAAATCTGTTCAGCTTTCAGGTTCAATTTTGATTGGAGGGAATGGCGAGTGGCGGATGGCAGAAGGCTGGACACAACAAGTAATTAAAATACCAGGCAGGCAAATGGTTCAGGTTACGCGCTGCGGTGCGGTGCGGCTCGGCTCTCTTTCTGTTTGTTGCATGCAGCTGCCACACATGTGACGCCACAAAGCGAGTGGGAGACACAACAAGAAATTATAAAATATATTTTTTTTTAAATTGAACAATAAACAACAAAGAAAAATATAACTAACAACAAGAATAATAATAATTGTACTCGTATTAATCCTTCATTTGTTTTTGGAAGTTTCTTTTTCAAATTAAGAATTTTTTATAATTCTATTGCATTCCGGAAATTTACCGAAGAAAATATGAACAGATTGAACATTACGAATGGGCATTACGAATGGATTATTCTGATATTTTTAGTGTATTCTGCATTCGTTTAGTATTAATTTATGAATGTTATCCTTCCATTTCTAACATTCCCATTTTGAGAATTTTCTTGCTTTGTTTATTTTCCCTTTTTGTTGGTTACTTTTTTTTTTTTACCATTTTTCGCATTTCCAATTCAAATTTATCTCCAATTTCTAGCTCAACATTTCTCTCAGTGTTGCAACAGTGATTCGGCTCAGTCCAGTTCCAGTTCCAGTCCAGCATTCAATTCAGTCGTAGTTCCAACCATATTGATTGATTTTTAATTACAAACATTTACACATAAAAAGAGAGACCATCGGCCACCAATGGTGCAGTGCCAGTGGTGCCAGTGGCGGGGGAAGAAAATCAATCGTTCAACCACTGGACGCTGTGTGGGGGGTGGTCTCTACTGGCTATGGGGCGGGGGTCTACTTCAATTTCAATTAAATGGTTTTTTATTAAACGCATAAACAAATGCAAATAGGCGGGCGAGCAACACTGAGGCAGGCAGGCAGGCAGGCAGGCGCATGGATGCTGTGTGTCCAGCATCCTTAATGGGGATTTAAAGGAGCTTTCAGACGCGTTCGCCGTATAATTGCCAACGTCGACGTTGACGCATGCAATTAGCAACAATGCAAGAGGCAGGACCAAGATACAGATAGAAGGAGAGAAGGATAGAAAGTGGAAGCAAAGCAGAGACAGGGAGAGACAGTTCAAGGGAGATTCAAGGGAGAAGCACACAGCGCAGACATTTGTCGAGTGGGGAAAACGCACTGAAAGAGCAGGCAGCAAAATGCAAAAGTTGGCGAAAAACTTTGTCTCCTTCCCCAAAAAAAGACACACACACACACACACACACAGTAAAAGGATCAAAGGGTAGAAGGAGGAGCGAGGAAGTTACATCGCAATCAATGAGGCATTGTTACGACGCGTTCGACAATTGAAAATTGCAGAGACCGACCGGTAACCGGGAATACAAAAAATAAGAGCCAGCGAACAGATTTCCATTCAAACGAGCGCCGCGCGTTCCATTTGCCAATTTATTTCTCTCTTTTTTTCTCTTTTTTCAAGCCCAGACTCCTTTGCCCGATGCTGCCTCTTCAAATGGCTGAGAATGATGTACCCTGGGCAGGACGAGGCATGGGCATGCCAGCACTTATTGCAGCGATTCCATAAATGCTAATCGCTCAGTAATTTGTATGGATTTTATTCGTGCCATGAAAGTGATCCTTTAGCTAAGCTTTCAATGTTTTATTCAATTTTTATATCATTGCTTATCCAATTCTGTTACCTTACAATCTTCACAGCCAATCACAGTTCAATCGCCTATTGCCGAAAAGAGTCTTCTGGGAATTGCCGGGCTGATTGTTAGAAGATTCAATCAAATTTGATCTCTTTTTCTTCATATATTTTCTTATTTTTTTCACCAGTTTTATCTTCGATTTGGTTTAATTTTATTTCTGTTTATTTTTGTTGACTTCTGTTTAAGTTCTCTGACCATTTTGGACTTATTTCTGTTAATTTTCGCTTGCTCCCATGATTGCTTTTTGCTCCTATTTCTTTTCTTTCTTTTTTTTTGTTATTATTATGCATAATTTCTATGATTTCTCATTTATCATGGCCGCAATGGAATGTCACTGTCTCTGTTTTATTTTCTTTAGTTCCCCTTAAATTGGTAATTGAAAAACCAAAACTAGGGTTGGTGGGGGGGCTATCCAAAGCCTGAGTTTGAGACTAAAAGCTGGCAAGGCTTTGCAGCAATGGAGAATGAATTGTAGCGTACCGTACCGTAATGAGTTTTACCCCCACCCCCCCACCAAACTGCTGGAACACGTGATAATTGCTGGCTCAGTCTCTGAGGCTTCACCTTATTGAATCTGTACAATTTGTTGGACATTCCAGTCCACAGTCCACTTGTCCACTCTACCCTAACAGCCATTACCTCAGCCATTCTCTGGCTATCCTCCTGGCATCCTGCACACACACACACATACACACACACATTTTGTAATTTCAATTGTCTATGCAAAAGAGCTTTGAATCGCAAAATGGTCAGCCCATGGACTAGGACGTGGACCCACCTCCTGGCTCCTGGCTGACCAATGCTTGGCTTGGCTTGCCTTTTGTCTCTTGTCGCCTTTTGTGGCAGCGTTACTCAAACTCTCTCCCTGCTCTCTCTATTGTCTGCCATTTGCTGCTCGACTCAGATAAATTTCAATGAATTTTGCAAGCGAAGCAGAGTCGTGATTCCCAGACCCAGACCCTGGTGCTGGCTACATTTCTTTGTTTATCTTTATACATTTACAATTAAAAGGGCTTCGCATTGTTGTCGCTGTCGCTGTCGCAATATTAATGAATCTTCTCTTTCTCTTTCTATATCCATAGCCGCCGCAGTATGTGGCAGAGGGACACATCAGGCAGGCAGGACTCGTTAATTGATTGCAATTTGTTTATGTAAATTCCATCCAACGAATGAATGAATGAATCTGTTTGGTCTGTGTTTTTTTTTTGTATTATTTTTGGGTGCATTTTCCCCCCGTTTTATTGTTGTGTGTGGCGGTCACATGTGAGCCCCCAGGACGAGCACAAATTGCGTTTGTCCGCAAATTGTCTCATTAAGCTAAATCAATAAATTAATAATTATCGCATTGACCGCGTATTTGCGACACTCACCCCTTCCTCCTTGCCCTGCAGCAGATGCACGGCACCCGAACGCTGAATGCCCGGCAGGAACCACATGGGATGGGTGAGCAGCAGTCGCTCCATCAGACCCAGATCGCAGGGCGGCGAATTGTCGCTGGAATCGCGACTGGTCTCCTCATCGCGCTCATCCTCGCTGGAGGTTTCGCCCTCGGCCAGTATGCCGCCCTCGGAGCTGGACACCAGAGATGTGCGTGACTGCAAGGCGATAAAGAGAGGGATAGATTAGTTAGAAATTGGGTAAACAAATAAATAAAACAAGTAAATTGATGGGAAAGTGCTCAATGGAGTTCCAACTCCTGTTAAGGGGTTTCTTTAAAATTCATTTGTTAAGAGTTTTCGCTGCCTAAAGCCAGGCACTGAAGTTCCTTCAGTCAGCTGACTGCAGTCCAGTTCCGGGCTGCTGGCATAGGCAACGCTTTAGCCAACACTTGACACATTGCCATTGGCCATATAGCACAACATATTTAGTTACATCCATCACACACATTCCGCACATTCATTTTGAGTGCAATTCCATGTCAGGCCATCAAAAATTGTTACGGAACGCAACTTTAAAAGCGGCCCAGGGGCAGGTATCCTCCTGCCAGCTGCCGCCTGCCTACCGAAACTTGTAGCAAGAGAAAGCAGCAGCAGGAGTAGCAGCAGCAGCATTAGCCGCAGGCTGGGATGATAGCAAAACCAGAGATGAAGCAACTATGAAGATACCCCTTAGTCAGATTAAATTCTTCTCCTCCATATGCATATCTGCTAGCAGGTTGTTCGTGGATTGATCGTGCGCTCGTAGAAGGTCCATCATCAATATACCCTCCTCTATGCAACGAGTACACGGTGTGTGTCAGGGCACACAAAGAATTCAGATTCTGTAGAAGAAACATCCACAAAGCAGAAGCAGCAGCAGGAGCAGCAGCATCCTTCGAGGCAGTGGCATAGGCGTTTTTAATTGAAAATTGCCGTGGGCTGGCTTTGAAGTTATCTCCCTGTCTCTCTCTCTCTCTCTTTCTCACTGTGTCGCGTTGGTTGGTGGAGTGGGTTGAGTGAAGTGTGTGACACAGCAGTCATATCGTAGCATACTTTCGTGCCGCATCAAAAGTGCAGCTGCGGGGGAGATGACGAGTGGAGTGGGAGAGTGTGGGTGAGTGTGGTGTGTGGCACCCTCTGTCATGTCATGTCATGTCCTGGCCATGCCACGCTGATGATGTTTACAGAGCGTAAGCGATGCCAAAAATTGATGCCAAGGCAAATGCTTATGCAAATGAAAATTATTCGAAAATAAATAAGAGACATCACGATGAGAGGAGAGGAGAGACAGAGAGAGAGGAAGTGATAAGATAGCCTGTGGAGTCTGTATTTGTAGATAAACGGTGAATGAAAAGTTCGAATGGGAATTGCTTGTGGCAACTGGCATTTCATCTATTTAATAAATCTTCCCTTAATAAAAAAAGTTTATTGGAAACAATACCTCAAGAGAAGTTCTTTATGTTTAAGCGGAGCATTTGGAATTTTAAAATAAATTCGTTTTTAGTCCTAGTATACATACATACAAAAAAAAATGCATCCGTTTCCGCACGGGATCGAAAGGAGACAAATTGTTATTAAAAATACATATAAAAATGTATGCATCGAAATAAATAAAAGCTTAAGTTTTGTTGAAGGTTTCACATCACATTCAATAAAATTGTTTGCAAATTGTTTAATTTAATTTAATTTTAAGCATCCAAATAAATTATATCGAGAGAAAATTAAATGGAAATTTCTGTTTTGTGTTGTTTTTTATTGGTAACATTTTTCTAGAGGGGTAAACTTGTCTGTGGAAATTTATATCAGCATTTCGTGGCCTCTCATGATGAACAGAAATAAACGCGTAGCAAGGGGGGAGGGGGAGGTAAACTCAAGTGTGTGTCAAGGGGCTGTGGATAAAAGTCGAGTGGCTCGCTCGTTACCACCAACAACGTCATGGATCCCCCGGTTCACCATTCGTGTGGCAGCAACAAAAACAAAACTTGAAGTCGAAAAAAGCCAAACACCAAAAAATAAGCAAGGCAACAAAAAAAGGGTCACTAATTGAGTTATTTCTGGCCGAGTGTCAAATTAGGTTGCCTGACTCACCTTTTTTTGGTTGATGATGCATATCTAGATAGATGGAAGGTGGAAGGATACTCGCACACGTACTGTACGGTAAGTATTTTATTTATTTTGTGTATTTTTTTGGCCTTGCCCTTGGGCTTGGGGGCTGTGTGCAAATTTGATTTACGGTGCCGGCAGCGATATTTAATTTTTGATGTCATTTATTAAGCAAAAGCAAAGGGGAGTGGGGGGTGAAAGTGAAGTGGAGATCAAGTTGCATGGGTTTCAGTTACATTCGCAGCTGTCTGCTGCCTTTTCTGACGCATTAATCATACGCAGAGTTGACACAACGACAGGAAATGAAACCAAGAAGCTGCTGCCACACAGACAGACAGACAGACAGACAGACACACAGTAGCAGTAGCTGAGTCCCAGACAGAAGTCTCAAGACAAAACTGAATGAAATGGAAATGCAAAATGTTCGCCTGTTTATTTGCCAACCATTTAAATGCGAGCGAGCGAACCCCCCAAAGTAGACCCCAACCGAAAAGGATGGCAAAAAAGAAACCCAAACAGGAGCCCGAGCCCCAGTCTCCGTCTCAGTTCCAGCCCCAGCAGCAGACAGATGATGGAGACATAGAGCAGAGGACAGACAAACAAAAAAAGGGAAAATTGCGCAAATCCCTTGAAGAAATGTTTGAAATTTTTCAAAGCTCACAGCGGGGTTTGGGAAATGTTGCGAAATTATGCTTAAATCAAAAATCACAGCAGCGGCAAAAGAAAACGCGCACTGCAGGCGGGCAAACCAACCAGGAGGCGGAGCAGGAGGCACGGCCAGGAGGCCAGCCCCGGTCGCAACCCTTGTGTGTGTCCTGGGACCACGACCGACCGGGTCTCGGCGCTGTGTGAGGTAAATGCTGCGCATATTTTATACCCTGCATTAGGTCTTAAGTATTGCTTATTACATCAGTGCGTTGTGGTCCCTTTTTTTGGGTCCCCCGAAACTATTCGAGAGCGAGTGGGGAGTCGCCTCGAGTGGCGATGCGTCACGGGTTGCGTTTTGGGCGGGGGGCTAAACCAATGAAACTCATTTGCTGGTCCGCTCTTTAAACAGACAGACGGACAGAAATGGTGGCAGCGGTCTGGTCTGCTCTTTGCTTTGGCAGCAGTTCAAAAATCATTAATTTAATGTTTATCCATTGGGTGGTTGTTCCGTTTGTTCCTTCAGTTAATTCCATTCAAGAAATAATCCTAATTTTCCATCTCATGTGAAAATTGGCAACGTTTCAGCTGCACTTTTTACACTGTCAACAGTTTAAAATATAAATTTTTAATTATGCATCTCACACGGTGGCTTGGGCACAACCAACCGAGGGGCGCTGCTGCATGTTAATATTTATTTAAACATCACCAGATATATTTTATAAGCTATAATTTCCATCAATTAATCCCCCTGTGTCATCTTAATTATTTGCTCTAAGGCGATACTTATTGGGTTAGCATTAATTCTCGCTCCCCCCATTTCCACGGTGTATAGCCATCTTCTTGACAGGTTTCGCTCACTCATTTGTTTACGGATTAACCGAAACATATAAAAAAAAGAGCACGGAACACACCCCGACATGGACATGGACATGGATATCTAATAGCTATATGTTGGATGGAAAACTCCTTGCAGTAGCAACCCCAAAAAGAAAGAAAAATAAACTTTCTGAGTAGCCTGGCTGCATTTTTGAGTGCCACAGAATGGGTGGAAGATTATTGGATGAGGGTTGTTCCTGCCACTGCGGTGCTGTGTGTGGAGAGTTTTTGGCTTTTGCGACTTTAAATTTGCTGCGTTTCCCTTCAGTTTACTCACGCTAACAATGAGGCAAGCTGCAACAATGGACAGCCACATCATGGAATAGACCTGGCCCAGACTAGGACCAAGACCAAGACCCAGAGCCAACACTTTCACGGTCATGGCAGCTGTAGCAGCAGCAGCAGCAGCAGCAGCGGAAGTAGCCACGAGACAGCAGACAGACGAAGAAAGTATTTTTGGCTTCCGTTCTGGCAGCTGTTGAAAATGAAAATCATTCTCCGTTCCAGTTACAGTTACAGGGCCAGTCGCAGTACCTTCCTCCATTCAATCTCAAGACCTTTCCACCTTTCCGCTACAAAATATTGGCAAACAATTGTCTGGCTCTGGGCTCTGGGCTCTGGCTTTGTGTCTGGGGGTGTCTGTTCCTCTTCCTGGTGTCTCGATTCCTGCCAATATTGGTGCAAATACTTTTGGCCAAAATTCAATGGCAATATAAAAATTCCCAGCCATTGACAAAATGCCCTATCGCTCTCTCTCTGCGTGTCTCCAATCGTACAGCCCCTGTTCACACATTGCATCCCGCAGCGACTCCTTTCCATCCTCCTCCAGCTACTGGCATTTAATAAATTACACAACAAACCAGGGAAGAGGGCGGGTCAGAGAACGAGTTGGGGGAGCAGAAACTATTTATTTGATGCCGCCCAAAAGCAGGCAATGACAATTTGTCAAATGCGACAAATGAACGAGAAACAACAAAAAAATAAATACAAACTACGAAATAAATTAAAAGAAAAGGAAAGGAGAGGAAAGAAAGATGCTAGTAGTTTTTTTCTGGGTAAATTTGGAGATTCTTCAAATGAGAAATAATTGTTATTAAATCGAGTTCCATATTCCGCGTTAATCTAATCAAAAAAACTACTCGTACACATTTATGTAAATTTTTCAGTCAGTTAATCTTAAAATTAATTTAATCAGTGTTATGTATATTTTTGGTGTGGCATCACTCGTCCTTAAGAGCGATAAGGAAATAATTTAAAGGGAACAAATATTACAGAGAGAGAGAGAGAGAGAGAGTGGAAGAGCTTTCAAGGCCTCAGGGTATCAATTTTTGAAAGGGATTTATTTCCCCTTCCCCAGTGTTATGTATATTTTTGGTGTGGCATCACTCGTCCTTAAGAGCGATAAGGAAATAATTTAAAGGGAACAAATATTACAGAGAGAGAGAGAGAGAGAGAGTGGAAGAGCTTTCAAGGCCTCAGGGTATCAATTTTTGAAAGGGATTTATTTCCCCTTCCCCAAAAATAAAGCCACGTTTCCTGTTTCCGTCTGATCCGCCAGATAACGAATCATATGAGTAGCAGCCATACCCCCCACCCGTCCCCACTACCACATCGTTGTGTTACGGGGTGCGAACAGGATGAGGGCACAAAATCCCTCCTGTGTATAAAGCATCTCTTATCGATGACATTCAGGGTCCAAGCGTGAAATTAATTTCATGAAAATCATAAACAGGCAGAGAAGCACGGCACACACACTGCTTACACTGTGCAACAAATTGCATAATTATTTTGTTTGTGGGCGGTCGGTGGATCATTGTGCGCTTTTGTGGTGCAAATATAAAGTCAAAAATTAATTAATTACATAAATTGGGAATTTAAATTGTATTTTCGACTAGCGAGAGGTGAGTGCAGCATGATTACTTGCTGATTACCCCTATAGAATTCGGATTAAATGACACTTTACGAGTATGTGTCCGAAAAAGAATCCTTTAAAAGTGTAAAATTGATCTGGAATTCCCCTAGTGCTATCGGGAGAGTATTTAAATATATTTGAGAGCCATAAATGCACAATATTTAAAGAATAGTCATATTGAAATATTGCCTCAAATTTCACTAAAATCGTCATCTGAATTGTCCAAAATCAACCTAACACCTATTCTGCGGCTAGTTAGAAGTTCTAAGTTAAGTTACCCATTTTATTTTTACTGATTTTTTTACCCAAACTGCAAGCGTAGGGGTAGAGTTCTCCTTTCTTTGCTGGATTTTTATCGTGATTATAATTCTGTATATCGGATCACTATATCCCAGAGCATTCATGGGAATGATGCAGGTACCTTCCTAAGCATATCTCTAAACACAAGCAACAGTGGTGCCAGGCAGCAGCAGCATCCCCTCCCCTTTTGATTCCTCGCTTTGGCCCTTTCAACTTTCAACTCCTTCCTAATAGTTTGACAAAAGGTGAGCCCGATAAGCAGCAGCCCTGCACGTGTCCTGCCCCTGCCTGCTCTCTTTCTACTATATCTCTATATCTATCCATCGCTCCAGCGATGTGTGCATGCGGGCAAATTGCACTCGAGACTGAATTATTGCCTGACGCAGCGCCGTGGCGGCATCAACGAAAAAAACAAAAAAAAAAAGGAAAAACATCAAAACAAAACGTGCAACAGTGCGACAGGATGGGACTGCGACTGGGACTGGAGCAGGACACGGACACACGCAAGAGGAGAGCAGTGCAGAGCAGAGGAGTGGAGTCCCGGTGCAACATCCGTGGAAATAAAAGATAAATAGCAGCCACGTAAAATGTTGTTGAATGTTTTAAAAAACCATAAAAACCACAGAGAATTACATTTAATGGCAGCAACAGCAGCCCAGCGGGACAGTGCCTCAAAAAGTGAACGAATGGGGGAACCCAACCGCAATGGCAACAACACTGAGAGAGAGAGAGAGAGAGAGAGATAGATAGAGATAGAGAGGGAGTTGTGAGTCCCACAGACAGGCAGAAGAATAGATGGAGGAGAGTCCTTCCTCTGTCTGTTTCGACTCTGTGACATCCTCCCATTCTGCAGCACTTTGAGGGAGGAGAGTCGAGGGTAGTCGTGGGTAGTGTGTGCAGAAAACAGTTACAGCTGTCAGCACATGCTGATTCTAACGGCCTGCGACGCAGCTCCCGTTATGAGAGCGAGACGAATGGGCTAATTGAAGCGCCATGTTGTCGATTTGATGCCCAGTGGCCTCTGCCACTGCCAATGCCACTGCCAGTTGCAGCCGCCGCACTATGAATGCATAATTAACGGAAAGCAAAAGCAACGCCACCCACCCGCCCAAAGGCGACGGGAAATTCGGCAACGTTGCACCCGAAATGCAACCCAAAAAGCTGCACCGAGAGAAAATAACAGCCACATGGGTCAGAAACTGCAAAGAAATTGCAGGAGCCAATGGAAAAAGAACAGCGAAATTTAAATCATGAAAATTAAACCCATTGGTGGAACCATAAATAAAATAATAAAGATTGTGTGCGTAGAATGTGGGGAATAAATACATTGACAATAAATACTCCATGTGGGGCTGGAGTCAATGAACAGAAATTTACACCAAAGATCATCCTGTGACTTTAATTTCCCTAATTTAATATCTGCCATTAAGTCACAAATGTCTGTGCCATATTCCTGATTGCATTGGTGTTTAGTTTAAATCAATTTTCAGATGAATTTACGCCTTTTCTTTCGCTCAGTGGCCAGTTTGAGTGCATAATTAACAAGTGAAAATGGCCAACGGTGCAATTGCAAAGTACTAAAACGGACAAATGGCAAATGCAATAAACATTCAGCTCAAGTAATAAGCCAGCACATAAAATATGCCATTAAATGCCCGATGGCGATGGAGTCCAGAGCCGTCCAGAGCCGTCCAGAAACGATGGACCAAGACGAAGACGGACAAGAGTTCAGTGGCAAAGTGGGAGACTGGGAGGGAGAGCACAGACACACAGACACACAGGACACGGCCTGATGCTGTCAAAAAGTCAAAGCCATTAGCCGCACTCACACACACACACACACACACACACAGAGACCAGAGATGCGTCCGGTGCCATCAGAAAGGGAGAAAATTGAAACCGGAGATGGAAGACCACTGACAGAGATGGAGTCACGGGTGTCACAGGAGTGTCCTGGGTGCCTGCCCTGGATGTCCCCTTCGGTACCACTTTTCACACGAAACTAACGCAAATGAACAACGAAATTCCAGGACACACTTCATTAGTGCAACGAACCCCGTGGGCCGGGCATGAGGAGGCATGAGAAAAAAAGGGCAGCTTGTCTCCACCGCAGGACATGGACAATCATGTTTTGGACGTTGCTCTCATCCAGACGGCTCATTGCCTCTGACAGGCAAAAATATGTATAAACCTTTCAAGCCTGATTGCTGCGGTTTTGTTGGGTCGCTTGAGGACAGAGCAAGACACGCTCCTCCTGCATGGACAATATCGGCAAACATTTCACCTGACAAGCAACAAGAAACAAAAGCAAAACTAAAAACCCAACAAAAAGGGGGAAGGAGAAATAATTGGATGGGGGTGTATTGCGACTAGAAAATACCCCCCACTAAATGGGTGCTGGGATACGCTTTTAAATATATGTAACTCTAAAAACTTCTAAAATGTGCCATGAGTTTTCTGTTGGCGATGTTTAGTAGCTGAAATTAAAATTATTCCCCCCTGGAACATATGTACTGAGCATATCCGAAGCACCTCTTGAGAGGGAAAGTATAAACACGTAAGGTACCCCTCCAATCATATAGTGTAGTATTCATAGCCCATTCACGGGGCCTTTTCCTAGTGCATTGCCCTTCAATGAGTGGAAAGAATTTCTTTGGTGTGGTTTCTAAAGAAATGATCAACCCCAATGGGCAGGCAGTTCGGGAAAGAGTTGTGATGCAGGCTGAAATGATCCAAGATCCAGCAAATGGAAACATGGAGGTGCGTGAGAAATACATAAAGAATGAAATGAAAGCAGCAACCGAGAATCAGGACATGGCAATGCATGAAAGACAATTGAAAATGGATGTAGGAGGACAGCCATCGGGTGGCGTAGAACCCGACGAAGAAACGTCTGAGCACAATTGCCAGGAGATCGCACACCTCGATCCGGAACTGACTGAACGAGATGTGTTGATTCGTAAGGGCAGGATCGCCGTGCTGGAATTGATCAACGAAAATGAAGTGAATTTGCATTATGCACCATTTTTCCTACAAAAACTGGTCGAACAGGCAAAGGGAACAGCGCCGGATCATGCACAATATTTGATAAAACAGATTATCGACGAGCAAAAGCAGAACTTGGACCACGAAGACGAGGATTCGATCAAAGACCTAATCAAAATGAGCGTGCCAATGGATAAGAAGAGTGTCACAAAAAGGTGGATCAAAGAGTATAAGGAAACTAATCCGATGACCATTCTGACCGACTACGATTTGCAGGATTTGGCCAACGAGGAATCGATCTTTCAGGAGATGTCAACCGAACAGATGCAGCAGTACAATGCGGAGCAAAGCCAAAGACTGGAAATGAACATATTCCTGTATAACGGTTTTGTCAATGGTCTCCTGTTGGCATTTGGTTTCCTCATGTTGAGCAGCACGCTAGATTTTGCGTTTGGTTAGCAAATCAAACATGCCAACAGACATAACAGAATTACCGACAAAGCATTGGCCATACAAACAAAAATTACTGATACATTTGAGGCATTAACAAAATTTTTTCAAGTAATTACAAATTATTTAAGAATTGAGCTCCCCGTTATGCAAAAATATATTAAAATTAAATTAAATTATATTCTTTATTCTGCATTTGAGTGTTTTTTCTCGTTTTCGTGCTTTGCAGGCTGTTTCACAAATTTCCCATAAGCGAACGGAGAGTGGAAATTTTTTTTACTGAACTTTTGACATTAATACGAAAATATTTGATTAAACAAATATTTTTTTATATTTAAATTCACATTTTAAGCTGAAAATTTAATATTTATTTTTAATTTTTTAAATTTTAATTTTTTACATTTTTAATTTTATTACATTTATTATATTATACTATTTAAATACCGAATACTCAATTTTGAGTATGGGCATGCTGCTTTTTATTGAGCATAATAAACCCCTCTCGGTAGCTCGCCCAACTACAGGGTACAAAAACCTAATAGAACAAGCAGCTCAAAGTACAGTCACGTCAAAGGAGAAAAAGAAAAGGAGGTTGGGGATTGGCAACGCTCTCTAAGCCGCTGACAAAGCCTCACTAATACCGTTGCAATTAGCAAAAACGTGTGTGCACCTGTCCAAACAGTTGCCTCCCCCCCCAAAAAATTGTGGAGTGGAGTGGAGTGGAGTGGAGTGTGGTGGGGTGGGGACTGCTGTCCACTGTCCACTCGACATGGCCTGAAGCCAGGGGGAGATTAGAGCCCAAAGTTGTTTATGGTCCAAAGGCGGCGTCCGACAGCATTGCCAGCAGGGATAAAGCATAATGAAAGTAATAAAGTTGCAGGGACAGCAGCCAGCAGCAGGAGCATTGGTTCCTGGCTGCACAGATCAGCAACTGGCGATAAAAACTTTTGTATGCCCGACAAGGCAGAGCGTCCTATCCTGGCCGCCTGCCTCTCCTTTCATATGTTGCACGTGTGTCGTGTTTTAAAGGCTGTCTGTCTGTCTGTGGTTCCATCCGACAACACACTTTCGACCATAGCAGACATTTTTATCGCCACCTTCACTGCCGGGCGGGCGTACAATCCTTTTGCTGTTTTTATTGAATATTCATAAATGGCCCGAAAAAAACGAGAAGCAGCAGAGTGTCCCTTCCACTGGAGGAGGCGCCTCTGTCTCTGTCTGGAGTGGAAATGGAATCAATATTTTATGCCACCCATACGACCAAGGCAGGAGGAGTGTACATACATATGTACATATGTGCAACAGGAAGTGCAACACATGTCTCCATTGATGAGGAGAAGGCCACTGTTAGACTAAGGAAATCTCCTTTGGTCACTTCAATTGTGGTTTCCATCGGCAAAGCCACACACACACACACACAAGACAGACATGTTTTTCGACTTTGAAATTGTTTTGTGTGTCGTCTCGCCATATAAAGATTTTATTGCCTACATATTTGAGCAGTTGCTGAAGTTTGGCAACGTTGCCAAAGTCCCAAGTTTGGAGGAGTGAAGTGGAATGGAGTGGCACAAGTGCTATGGAAATTATGAAGCAATTAGAACGCATGACTGCATTCCACTCTTAGCTTCAAATGGAGCCTGAATGGCAGCAACTGCTGCTGCTGTTGCTGCTGCTGATGCTGTATGCATAGCAACGCATATCAAATTAACTAACAAATTGACTTGTCAAAAACTCTTTTGCCTTCGAGGAAATTACAAGCCATTAGCCAGAGCGAATGAGAGACAGAGGCAGACACGCCCACAATGAAAAGGATTCACAGTTATTGATGAAGAAGAAAAGCCTGGGAAAAGCTTTCATTTGGCAAGGAACACGCACGAACAACCTTCCATAATGAAGAACGAAACACACAGAGGGGATGGAATATGATGGATTGGATGAGAGGTTGGGGGCTGGTCGAGGGTAACAGCAGAAAGATTGCAGCCGAAGCTGTAGTTACCATATAAATGCAGATTCCTCCGCAACGAGATAAAACAGCCTGTTCTTCGTTCGTGGGAAACCCTACCCGCCCGCATTAATTAACAAATATATTTTGTAAATTATTATTAATTTCAGTAAAAAAAAATAGAGTACAAAAAGCATGAAATAATACTGCTAGTGGGTCGAAATATTGGACAAAACAAATCTATAAATTCAAACATTTATTTTCGTGTCGAAGCAAAATCATTTTCATTATGTGAGAGAGTAACGGAACCCCATGCCCAATCCCATTCCCATTCCCACTACCACTACCCAACAGGGCAACACGTAGCAAATTATGAATGAATGAGTGTGAATATGAATGTGAATGCGAATGAATGAGTGGGACAGAGAGCAGGGCAGTAGTGGCGAGTAAAGTGGGAGAACCACCCCCAGAGATGGGCCCATCGGCAGGCAGCGTAATTGGCACTTAGAGTGTGACACTGCCACTGCCACTGCCACTGCCGCTGCGGCTGTCACATGTGGAAAGCGGCTCGAATTAAGGCTCGACAAATAACCATGGGTCTCTGTCGCCGCAACACGCTCTCCAAGGCAGTCGCCATCCCCAAGCTGCGAAAATTAGTTGCCATTATCCAAGATTACAGAAAGATGAGCCCACAGTCTAGCTCTGGCTCTGACTTTGGCTAGGGAATAGCCATATCCATATCCTCTTGTGTACCATTAAATATTCGATTCGAGTTTACTCTATAAATATCATATTTTTCCATACTAAAAGAAGAAAACTCGTAGTGTTCGTGTTGCTATAGACCACAAAATAGGGTTACGAAAGACCCAATTTAAATGAGAAGTTTTCCCCATATAAAAGACCAGGAAAAACCTTAAATTCGAATGGACTACCTTTAAATAGAAAGAGCCTTTAATGTTGTTACATTCCAAACTTCCTTTCTCCTGAATTTAAATGCGTGTAAAATCATTTTGCGAACACTCACCTGACTGAGCTCATCTCGGGATCGGCGCGAACACTTGGGCAGTAGGGCCTCTGTGTCATCTTCGAAGACATCGCCGCCATGGGCCATGTCCACAGCATCGTCGATGACCGTTGCTGGCTCCAGGCTGCTGCTGTGCCGATGGCTGCGGCTGTCTCCGTTCTGATTCGATGATTCCACCGCTGCCGCCGCATGGCTTGTGGCGGAGGATGTGGTCATGGAGCCACCGGTTACTCCGTTCTGAAGGTTCGACTGCTGCTGCTGCTGTTGCGATTTTTGTGACTGTTGGCCATTGTGATTGTTATTGCTGCTGTTGATATTATTATTGTTGTTGTTGTTGTTATTGTTGGTGCTGGCAGTGTTGGCAGAGTCTCCGCCGATCACTGACTCCGCGTTGGTCTGTGCTGCGGCTGTGACCGCCCCAATGGTCACCGATGATAGCGGTTCACTTGTTCTGCAAGAAATCAAAGGGGAAAATGGTTAATTAGTAAACAAAAATCTAGAATATTTTCTTTAATGGAAAGCAGTACAGTGCGTTTCATTAATCATATATCGATAGATAATTTGAACATAATTATTGATAACATCAATATGTTCTATTTTCCGCACATTTATCAAGGCTTTAAATAATTTTAACAAACATTCAGTAGCTGACAAAATGCAAAAATAAATGCATTAATTAAATAGTATAAATAAATAAAAAATTTAATAAATAATTAAATTTATTTTAATTAATATTTGATACATCGATTTGCTGATATGTTTAAAAGATAATGTCAAACTGATGAAAAATTAAAATAGAAAATATTATGTTTATGGTTTCATTCCCTCCCCCTACATATGTATGTAGATACATCAATCGATTTAATTTTCTGGTAAATTTAAATATTTATTTTTCCCCCTCTGCCTAAATCTTAAAGTCGTCTGGAACAATTTGACAAGTAGCCAGGCCATCGATTGCTCACTTCGAGTGTCTTAAAGGACAATTCTGCTTCGCCATGGAGACACCCATTTGTCAGTGAGAAATCAGCCGTCAAAAGGTTAATTTGCGACACATTTTCTTTCCCCAGCAGGCAGCAAGGCAGCACCAGGACTCGCATCGTCACAGAGTGACGCCTCAAAAGCGGGCAATTTTACGCCATTTTAACAATATTTCTACGACAGGACCCACAAAATGTTATTAATGAATTTTCCCCGCACAAGAAACGGCAACAGAAAAGGAAACGACAACAGAAAAAAATAAAGAAACTCCATGTGCGCCTCAAGGACACAGTAGCTGCCTCCTCCTCCGCCCATCCAACAAAAGATGAAGGACGACCACCCGCCCTGTTGTCTGTTGATGGATCAGCGACTCCCCCACCCCTGCAGAGGGAAAAAGAAGTCCATAAACATGAAGGCGAAAGGGAATGTGCTGTTTCGACAAAAATTCTGACATAATCATGTCAAATTAACACGAAACAGAGCAAGCAGGACAACAGATCAGCCACATGCAATAAGGATAATATAAAACTTGACAAGGAATTAGACAGCCTGTAAAAGCTTAAGGCAGGCTCAAGGACACATCAAAACCCATCAAATTTTGCGTGTGGATTTATGCGAGAAACAAACAAAATCGAGGAAATAAAAATCAGTGCGGCCTACTTTTGGGGGGGGGCGGGCGCCGCGGAATATGGAACTTATGCAACCCACCCAGCACTCCAGCAACTCGCCTAGTTTTATGGCAATTAAGATTAAGTGGCGACTGCCAACGAAAGGGGGGGGGGGGAGTGCCTCCAAATGTTTGCCTGCTGCTGATTGAAGGTTAAGATTTATCGAATAACTAAAAGCTTTAATGCGGAACTAGTTCATTTTTATGAGCAGTTCTAGAGGCAACTGTACTTTTATTTATTGTGTGTTTTAAGGCAACTCTACTTGTAGGACTTCTGTTAAGCTGTTACCCTAAAGATCAGCTACTGTTCTTCCACTGAATTTAAAGAAAATTTATGATATAAGCATGCCTTATTCCAATCTCCATTTTTGGATTTCTAATTAGATTACTTAATTTTTAGCTTAATTTCTATCTATGTACATACATATGTAGCACATATGTATATAGTTTGTATCTTTATCTCTCCTCCTTACTAATCTTGGGGCGACGAGAGCAAACTTAATTATCAGTCTCGTAACAAATGCAAAAGTTCAAGTCCACTAGGATTCCTGTCCTGGTCACACAGGAAGTTTCGCTTCCAACTGCAATCACCCATCCATCCATCCATCCATCCATCTGTTGGTTCCTGTCTCAAAGCAATCTCCACAGTTGTCCCCAAAAAGTTTTCGATGAATATTTGCTCTTTCTCTTGCCCAAAATAAAAGATGAAAATTCCTGTTGCTAAATCAAAGCAGGAAATAAAACGGAAAAGTAAGCAAAAAGTAGTGCTCGTATGCGGGTTTCGCCTTCTAGGATGTGGGATGCGGTTGGGATTGCAGTGAAGAGGATTGGGGCTACAAATACGAATATCAGTACCCATGTTGGGTTAGGATGAACTCTCCGTATGGAGTCGAGGGCTCCACTGTGTGTATGCAAATTAGTTGTGACAGCTTTCAGAAAAGTTTCACATAGTTGTCGATGGCTGCCAAAAGAGTGCTTCCGTTCTCCTCATTTGACAGCTGACACATCGGAAAGGCAGAGTGCACAAGAGAGTTCAGAGCGTTCAAAGTTCACACAAGAGTGCGAGAGAGAGTGAGAGAGAGAGAGAGCTGCATTCCTGATTAAGTGGCAGTAAGGGCGGGCCTTGTCTGTGCCCCACGGGCATGCAAAGCTCAAACCGTTTTTGATATGGTAATGTGGCAATGGAAATGCGTGTGTGGAATGTACCATTATTAGATTTTTACTCAGTAGACGAGTCGTTTGCTCGGTGGCTCTCTCTCTCTCTCTCTCTTTACCTCTCGAGGGTGCCATAAAGTAGTAATACTAATTAAGTTGTGTATTATGCATGTGCAGATGCACCCCCCGCCACGCCACGCCACGCCACCAAAGATGAAGCATGAATCTGTGCGTGTTCCTGTGTGCCTCGGGGTGTCTGCAGGGATGGATGCCTGCTCTGCTGTGTGATGTGTGCTGTGTGCTGTGGCAGCCACTCGACTTGAGTAAGCAGTTGACATCGTTTGCCACCGAACAATGAATAGACTGCGAGTGCGAGTGCCAGTGCGGGAGTGGCAGCCAAGTGTTTTGTGGTTGCACATAACCTGAAGTGGATGTCATCGATGTGTGGTAGGGCTGAGAGACAGCAGACTAGGTCACCTTTTGGTTGCAGCAAATGAAGAGGATGAAAATTAGAAGGCAGTGTCCTAACAAAGTATTCTTCGAAATAAAACGGAAATTAATACAAAATAGGAGTAGATCCTTTGTTCTCTGCGGTCATGCGGAAGCGCCACTCGGTCCCGAAAAGAAATTATTCAAGAGTGACATTTTTTTTTTGAATATTAGTGGAACAGTGGGATGGAACAGGAAAATAACACGTTTGCATTAATGGATTTTAAGATATATTTTTTTGTTTAAATTCGCCAAAATATAAATCTATCTTTCGAGCCTAGTGGAACGTCGGAATGGAACAAAAATTTATGCGTGTATTTTTAACTGTGTATTTTAGAATTAAAGTTATTCAGGAGATGCATTTCTCTTTCAAACTTAGTGAAACAGTGGAATGGAACAGGAAAATAGGAAAACAGTGGAATGAAACTGAAAATAACCTATGAGTGTAAGGAACTTTGTGGTAGAGGGACTTTCCCCTTTAGTGCCTCCTGGATACATAATTTTGCTCGTCTTGTGGAGTGGGGGGACTCACCTCGCCTTGCCGTGTGCCTTGAATTGTGACACCTCGGCATACCGTCTGCCCAGGGGCGCCTCCTGGGGACTGAGCAGAGCATCGCAGTGCAGGCCAGTGGATGGTGGCAGGCTCTTGAGCAGCTGCAGGCCACCAACACTGGTGGGTAGTGATTGCCGATCGGTGATATCCCCGCTGCGATTGGCAAAGTTCTTGAGCTGCTCCCGCAGGGAGTAGTCCACAGAGCTGGAGCAGGAGGTGGACTCGGAGGAGGATGTGCTCAAGTTGGAGATGGAGCGCGGAGCGGGAGGGCCAGCGTTGCCATTCTGTAGATCCTCATAGGCGGCATGGGCATCCTCCGATGTGGTGCTACTGCTGCTGCTGCTACTGGTGGTCCTCGAACTGGATGCCGATGACTGATTGCTGTCCATGCTGGCAATCGAATTGCGATTGCCATTCTCCAGCATCAATTCCTCCTGTTTAGATGTGGCATTGGCATGGGTCTGTATCTGCATCTGCATCTGATTCTGATTCTGATTCGGATCATCATCGTCTACATCCACATCCACCTGCTGTGGCACAATGATCAGGGATGTGCGCTTCCTCAGCGTCTCATCCTTGGCGTTCATATTCTGTTTAAGTGTCTTGTCCGACTTTGTGTAGACAATCACCTCCACCTTGGAGGAGGCATCGCTGCACTCCACCACTGAGGGAGCTCCTCCTCCTGCGATTGTGGCCGTCTCGTGCGACATTCTCGTGCTGTAAATTCGCTTTGGATTAGAGAAAGGAAAGTCACGGAATGGAATGGAAAATTATGATGCTACCAACTCATGCAACTCATGAATGAACCTGCCACTGGCACTGCCACACACACACACAGACACATGTGTCAATCTCTTTTATTGATTCCGACATTTAATACCCTCTCGCATATTCGATGAACCCCACTCGGTGCCAGGGCCTCTTAAAATGTTATTACCAATAAAATGCCAAGCCAAAACATTGTCACAGCAGGGTAGCAGCAACACCTGCCATCTGTCTGGAAATGTTGCCCCATCTCCACTCGCCCATATACCTCATACCTCGTTAAGGGTCCCTTAGCTAGAGGCTTCGAAATGAGACTTTTCTTTGAAAGTAATAATCGACAGATGCTTCCTTTTCAGTGTTTGCTCTGCCAAAGATCAAACAGCCAAGGAACACTTGCCTTAACATGAGAACGAGTCTCACTGGAAGAGAGCTAGCAATAACAAGAAGTCTCCCAATCCCACGGCTCTAAATCTCCAATTGAATAATTCTGCATTTACATATCGTATAGGATTATAGCCAAAGCACATGTAGGGCATACAACATTCGACTTAAAATACCATCTACTGGAGTTTTTTGTTGTTGTTTTTTTATTATGCATTTTCAATAATAATTCTGCTTGAGTGCTTTGGTGTCTTCTGTGCTGACAGCCTGTGTGGGAAGTATCGCATTTCATTTTGTGGAACAAAATTATTATGCATTTGTCCACACAAGTGACTTATTTTTTTTTTTAGAAATAAAGAGAGTTCAGTGGACAGGGAAAACGGAAGCCAAGCCAGAGCCTGTTTGTAACCATTCCGAAGAATCATTCTGTCAGTCCCACTTGAAGGCAAACGAATGCAAGTCTTTGAACACATTCACAAACAGACACACAAATTAAAACGTATAATAAGATTAATTAATTTTCAAATCTTTATTCCACTATTTTAGTTACTTAAATGAAAACCAAGCCTATACAAAAGTATATTCGCTTTGATATTCATCCCATTCGAACAGTCATTTAGCTTGAACAACTTCGTGACGATAAGCAACAATTACAACCATGGTTTATGCTTTGTTTATGTTGACATCAAACGAAAAGAAACCCCAAACAATAGCCATAACTACGAAGTATCAAAGCTAATATCCATTGGGGGGGTCCGTTTTTGCGTCGTTTTGTGGTCGAGTGAATTTTTTAATTTATTATTTGTTGTTTCTCTCTTTTATGCCCACCCCACACAGGCCACAGGGGGAGGTCCAATGTCTGCGTGTTTCATCATTCGGTCAAATTCTTGGAGATTTGTCGTCGAGCTTCCGCTTATCGTCAAGAGTTTTGCTCCAATGCCAAACAGAAGCCAAACAAATACACAGCGAAGGAACAACAGCAACGAAAGAAGAAAAGCCAAACAAAATATGCAAAATGATTCAAATTTTGAATACATTCTGGGATTCAATTTAGTCGAATAGTTTTTGTCAGTACTGCGCAAAAATCATTCCATAGTTTTAGACACTCAAAATGCATCCTTAAAAAAAAGTCTTTGGAATAAAAAGAATTATATTTTGATATTAAGAATTTATTTCACGCGTTTCGCTGTACCAATTAAATCCTCTTTTGCCACGCCTACCTATGCACGTGTATTTCCCCATTTATTCGAATTTTTTATACATAGATAAAACACATTGCAATTCGAGAATGTTAAGTGATATTTCTGTTGGGAATCAATTCGATGTTTTACCCTCCCCACCCTCCCCGTCCAGGGTGCGATTATAATTGATACTTTTACGTATCCGCAATGTGGTTATTGTTGGGAATCATCGTGCTCATGGGAGCAGCAGCAATGGGGGATTGATATGCCGCATTTTGCAATTACCTGAATCACTTGACAAGCAACGACAACAATTACAATCAAATAAAGGCAATATGTTCGTGCCCGACATATTCGAAGCGTTTCGATTACAGACAGACAGACAGACTCGTTTTCATTTGAAACGATTTCAAAAGTTATTCCATACATTTGCGATGCGGATTCTGCTCTCTGCTCTGTGATTCTATGATTTCTGATTCATTTGCAAACAGAATTTCCTTTGCTTGTAAATATATTTCCATAAATTGTCTGCTCCTCCTTTTTTGCTACTCTGGAGAGTTCTCTGTTCGATGGTAGGCGAAAGCGTCTGCTGGTCTGCCGTTTGTTCCGTCTCGTCTCGTCTCGTCTCTCTGATTATTATGCAAAGTGTGAAACGCAATTGTCAACAAATTGTCAACCAAATATGGAAATCGGTATAGTTGAGGCAGTTTTTTCTACCCTAAATAGATATGTATACACACATATATGTATGTATGTAGATATATTCGTGACAGGGAACGGCAGTCGCGATATGCGAGAATATCATTGAGATTTTGGGCTTGCTGCCAGCTGAAGCTTGACGAGTGGCGGTTTTTTGTAGCGAATTTTATGGACAGGGGGGATAGTTTTAGCCCACAAACAGCTGCCTGATGTGTGTGTGGTCTGTCTATGGGATAGTGATCGATTTCAAGGCCAAAACAAGACAAGAAGATCGCTCAGAGGGCAACACTTGTGGGCGGCAGGCTTTTGATAAGTCGATTATCTATCAATGTACGGTAGAAATATATTTAAGAAAGAAAATGTATTAACAAAAACTCACTTGAACTTTCGATGCATTTTTTTCTGTTTTGAAATATTTATGGAAACAATCAATTTATTCAGCATAAAAAATATGATTCAAAAGTTGCCCAGCCTCTGATTTTGTATGTGATTCATTTCTGAATGGATTTCTCTATGTATTTCCCCCATATTAATGCACACATTCAACATATCTTAATCATACTTTTTTAGCAGCTAATGAATCAAACATACGAACAAAAAATGTATTAATGAATATTTTTCTGCACTTCGATCCTTAGACAATATGTAAAGTGTTAGAGGAATTGTACGAATAGTTCGAATAGTTGTGTGCGGTAAGTGCATCTTTCATCTCTGTAGCCATTAGAGCCATCCAATGAATACACTCCATTCCGTATGAGTTCCGTATGTGATTCATTTGAGGGCAAGCGACAAGTGGGGAGTGGTGTGTGTGAGTGAATGGGGGAATGGGTGCTTATCGCTTACACAACGAAAAAACACACACACACACACACACACACACACAAATGTTGTTTAACTTTTCTAATGTTGAATGCCCTGCAATCATTCATCTCCCTACCCTTTCTCCCACTCTCCCTCATCCTCACCCACTCTCTCTCTCTCTCTCTCCCTCTCTCTCTCCCTCTCTCTCCCTCTCTCTCTATCCTCTCCCACACTCCATCGACTTAAGTGGAATGCAATAAACTTTGAGCTTTGCCTCCCCACCCACCCCCTCGCAACCACAACCATCGATGCCGCTGCCGCTGCTGTTGCTGCTGCTGGTGCTGCTGTGCTGCCTTCTCCAGTTTCTGTTCAAAAGTCAAAATAATATTTTCGTACCCCGCTAATCGTGTAGAGGCAGGTTATATGCTGTTGCTGTGAAACGGCAGAAGCATCTACAAATAAATTAATCCAAAATTCAGAATGCATTCCGATTGTTCTAGCAGCTCAAATTTGTGTTCGATTTTTATTCCTTTTATTCAACTGGCCTTATGAAAACCTGTCGCTTTGGTTTCTATGCCAGAGATAATAGGCATCCCATAGTTGGTACACTGCAACCTACTCACTTCATTCGCAATTGGTTTTTTTTGTCAGCGATGGACAGCCCGCGCGGCTGGCTCCTGTTCATAAATTTTGTTGTTGTATTTCCCCTCGCGTGGCTGCCCTTGCAAGTGTCCATTATCTTTCGATCTGCATTTCATAAACGAGAGCCGAAGCTCTTTGCACGCAATACACACACACAGACACACAGACACACACACGCACATATGGCACTCTCGCAATTTCTTCACTTCTGTTGTTGCTCTCTCGGCAGTTTTTTAGGTCCTTCTAGCAACTCTCTCTTGATCTTTGGGCTCGCTCTTAGCAACAACAAAAGCTTAAGAAGGAACAAACGGCAACCTGGGACCCCCTAAATTACTGTTTAGTTCTTTTTTTGTTTGTCTTGTCCATTATTAATTCTCTTTTCTAATTGCGCGGATATTTGGGGACATTCGAGAGATTAGCCGAGGTATCCCATAGTCGCCCCCCTCCATTCGCACTTGTGTGTAATATTTATTACCCATCCATGCATGGTTTTATCATACTTTTTTTTTTTGATTCATTTTTACGTTCCGTGTTCTTTTGTGTTTTTAGTAATTTTTCAATTTTTCCATCGAAACATTTGTTGAGGGTGGGGGTGGTGGCTGTCTCTCTATGTCTGTGGGGGTTCTTGCACTTTGGTGGTTGCTTTTTGTCTGCCTTGTTACTACAAATTATCGGCGGTGCGCTCGGCACGTGCGCGACGTGTTCCAGCCAGCCACCAAGGGGAGGGGGGGGCTCCCCTCCATCATTCTGTAGTACATATCAGTCGAAACCATTCTATTCCATTCCATTGCCATGGCTTTAGTGTAATTGATTTCGCATTGCAATGAATGCGTTTGCGGCGTGCCTGGCTCAGAATTTGCTGCTCTTTGATTGTTTTGTGACTCTTGCTGTGGAGTTTCTTTCTCTCTCTGCTCAGCAATCTGCTCACTCTCGCGCTGTGTCGACTGCTGCTGCTTCTGTGGTGACAACATTAGCCAAATTGATTTCGACACCGCTCGGGCAGCTCTCGGGCTGCTCTCGGGCTGCTCGACTGCTCGGTTCCTCATTGAGATTGGAGGAGAGGGCCTGCTGCTGCTGCTGCTGCTGATCGCTTTCCGCTTTTTGACTCTGCAATCAACTCGACTCCGCTCAAGGCCCACCGATCAACCTACACGCATCCGCCCACGCCATGTCCCCCAAAAAGTGTGCGGCGACCAGACAGACGTTGTGGCAGCTCAAGAATCAAACAACAGGCCAGGCATAGTTACATATACAGATACAGATACAGATAAAGATGTTGTCTATCTATCTAAATAAATAAATATGTGAATCGCTCGCGCGACACACACACACACACTGAGGGAGGGGAGTCTATAAATTATGTAAATGTAAATTTTCGTTTTATTTTGTCCGATCTTTCGCTTTGGATACTTTTATGAATTTTTAATTTGTTGCCTGGGATTTTTGGTTGAATGAAAATTTCACACTTTTGGCCGTGAGGCGAGTTGTTTGATTTGTGAACTGAAAACACCAGCACCAACCCGGGGGTGGGGGAGGGTGGAACAAAAAAAAAAACAAACAAAAATACAGAGTTCGAATCCGTCGTAAGATATGCGTCGGAAATGAGGCGCATTCAATGAAATATTTATCAAATCGGTTTGATGGTGACTTTTGCAAGTATCTCAAAGATACAAATTAGTGTGGGCAACCATGAGATATGTACATGTGTGTGGCGTGTGTGGCCTGCCTGTGCGGTGTCCAGATTGAACTTTTGAGTGGCGTCGCGTCGCGTGGATTGGATGTGGGTGATCTGGTATCTGGTATCTGCTATGCGGGCTATGAGATTTTTTTCTTTAAGTTGTTTTCATGTTTCTGACCAACAGATACATTTTTATTATATGTTGTACGTGTAGAACCCTTCAACATAGTTTTCTCATCCATGAGATATTTGGATATGGATTGAGAGGCTCTTTGGGTCCCTTTTGGCCGATTTGAATGAGAAAAAATGCGAATTTCTTTTAAAAACTTTTGGCAAAAATAAAATACATTTTTCTTAGTGGATTTACTGCAAATTCATTGAAAAATATCATTCAATAATTTAGCAATCTTTGAGGGGATATAAATCAGATGCATCTAAAATGAGTGCTAGATGGATGATACCCGGAGAACTTGCATCAATGGACGAGTATCTATGAAATATATCTTTGTAAAATTGATCTTTCTTGTGAGAAACTCTAGAAATACCAAATTGCATGGCATCCCTCAGATACTTTTGGCAAGTGTAACAAAACAATCCATGAACTCTCTCTCTCTCTGGAGCCAGCGTTTTGGGCTGTATCTGTGAGATACTTTTCTTTGCTGTGTGCTTGGTCTTTTGGCTAATGGATGGGCCTCACGCAGCCGAAAAAAAAAAGGAAACGAAACGAAATTCCACGCTTACACAATTTGTATCTGGCAGATACTACTCGTAGACTCGTGTAGGTGAAAGGCGCCCCCCATACCACCAGATAGAAAAGCAAAACACATGCCACTAAACAGAGGCGTGGAGATATTTATGATACGAAACGCGGTCTGGTCTGGTCTGGTGTGGCTAGTGGCCTACGAAAAAATGCAGCGCAACTAAATTCGTTTTGCCGCTGTCTCTGCAACTACTACGGCCTGCCGTTTCTGTTGCCGTTGCCGTTGCAAAAGCTGACCGTAGGATACAATGAAAATATGAAAGTGCAACAACAGCAGCAGCAGCAGCAGCCACAGCTGAACACGAAAAAAAAACCTGTTCAGCAACTTTTACGCTGCGCCCTCGTGGAACGCAAGTGGATGCCATTGGGGCAGGCACAACAGAGCAACGGTACCTACCTCTCTCTTCAGCGGCAGTAAATATGCAGAAACTGCATGAAAATATCCCCCTAGATAATCCAACTCAAACCGATAGATTTTAGAACAGAATTTTGTTTTGTTTCTGAATTTGATTGGAATCGATCTCAAAGCTACTGCCAATGCAGGGTATTTTCTTAGATATGTACCTAAATACATAATAAAAAACAGCAACGTCGCCTGTTGGCCATCGGATGGGGTGGTGGGGTGGGGGGAAATTAACATGTAGAAAAAGAGCAAAGTAAAAAGAGGTCGACCGACCGACCGACCGTCCAACCGATCGACCGTCTTCTTTGTGCTCCAAACGAAACGAAACGAAAAGACGAAAGGCAGCACAAAAGATCACAAGAAGTAACCGAATAATGAGATTGAGAATGAGAAGAACGAACAGGGGCTGACGTCACTGAAGTTCTAATTGGAAAGGCAGAGGGAGCAGACACACAGAGAGAGAGAGAAAGGGGTAGAGGGAGGAGCTCTGCAATCCGAAGCGTATGTGTTGGGGCCTCTAATTAAAGAGGAATACTACACATACCACATACTATGTACGAATATATTGTATGTATGCAATGGAATGAGCTGAAGAAAGCCTTTCCAGCAAACAAATACGATTACGATACGTAGCCAAAGGTCGAAATTCAGTGAATAATCATCATTATTTTGCAGGGGAAATCCTTAAAAATATATGGAAGAATAGTCATCGAAGAGTTCGATATGGAAGAGAACTAATTGATTTTTTTTTCTCTGAAATGATCATTTACTTCAAAGAAAGATCATTCTATAAATTACTCATAAAACAGTCAAAAATGCACGGGCATAAAACGATTTAAACTTCTTTAATATCAGTTTGGATTCAATCAAAGATCGTTTGTACATTATCGTACAAGTTTTACATTTTTAAGAATATATCAAGCATTTTCTATCTATGTTTATAGAACCAATTCCCAAAGATCTCATTTCAATCTGCCATCAGCAACATCCCACAGATCTTTCAAACGAAATGCGGAACTTGCAGATCAGAGTTGTGTTTGTTGTGTGTTTCTGTTTCCCACGCCATAACAACATTCTACACGACCACAGACGACAAACTTAAGAATCAGAATCATATTCATATAAATATCGTATCTAAATATATGTATCTATGTTTGATTAATAGCATTGACACTTTCGCGTTTGGTTCTTTGTTCGATTTGCATAGAAAACTCATGAATGAGTAAACAAATGAATGAATGAATGTGTCCCCAAATTAAATGCGGAATGAAATTAGCATAAATGTCGCTGCGGGAATACATTGATCTTTTGGGATTTCGGTGTCGGAGGGTCTGAGGGTCTGGGGTCTCGGGTCTGTATCTGTGGGTCTGGTGGTGTCTCTGGGTCAAATCGTAGGGCCGCACCGTTAGAATGGGAATTTATCTTCTTCTATTTTTCCTATTTTTATGTCTATCTAGCAATTAAATCGCTACAAAATTTAATCCATCTTTCTCCCTCTCACTCAGTCTGCCTTTTCTATCTGAATCTTTCATTTCGGTCTCGCATTATTTTCATTTTGTATTCGCCTCTAAAAATATGTTTTTATTACAAGATTTTTAGTGTGTTTGGTAAAAGTGTTTTACATGGAATTAATGTGGATTTTCATTAAGTTTTTATTATGTCTTGTTTCTGTTTTTGTTGTTGTTATTTTTAAAGAGCATTTAAAGCGAATTCGATGAGTAAAAATATGACCAGAGGGCGAGACCAGAGGGCGAGAGATACAAAATAAACAGACAGACACAAATACAGATACAATCCACAAACAGATATAAACATAATCCACATTGAAATAGTTACAATCCACAAGGCGTCGTGGATGTTGCAATAATTATCTCAAACTCAAACGTTTTTAATTTTTTTACAACATTAAACCGCGCACCACTGCCCCAATCCAAGCCCCCCCCCCCCCCCCCCCTCTGGACACTGCCCCCCGTGCCACAGCCACTCATTGTAAAAGTTCAACAACAACAAAACACAACAAAAATAGCTGACAAAATAAGAGGCGATGGTGAGCGCCACACAGAGTGTGGAATGTTCCACGGAGAGAGAGAGAGGCAGCCAACACGATCGCTCTCTCTCTGGTTTCTGTCACGAGCTGAAGCTTGGCGTAAAATAAAGAAAAAAGGGTGTCGTTGGGTCAACTCTCAATTGTTTTGACAGCAGCACAAGCAGCAGGGGTGCCGTGCCTGCCCCCGCCCACCAGCCAACGAAGGAGAACGGAATTTAAAAGCTCTTCAATGGTCTTTAAATATTCGAGCGATCGATGAATGTTCATTGCCAAAAGGAGAACATAATCAAGTAAAAAAGTGTCCCTTCACTTATGGGTAATTTATGCAGGAAATAAACGTCATACTATGATGGAGACTATGATTGTTCTTCGATTAAGAAGGATCCATCTCCAAGATACATTCCAAAAAATGAAAACCTTTCAAAGTTCATTTCAAATATTTTGATTCAGTATTTTTTTAATTTTTACTCTTCCGGAAATCCATTGAATAAAAGCATAAACCTCTGTGGGTTTTTTTTATCGTGTGGAATATCTTTTTAAGGCAAGTCTCTCACCCACACACACACACACTCAGAGAGTTGAAGAGGCAACAACCTGCTCTGATCCATCCAAAGGGGGGCATGGCAGGGCGCTGGGCGCTGAGTATCTGATTACAATTTGAATGCCTGCACAATGAACCAGAAAATTTTGTGCTTTTGGGCTTTTGTGATGCGGCAGGTGGCAGGTGTCTGCTCAGGGATACACTCGTTTAAAGCAAAAAAAAAAAAAAAAACGTGACTCTGTGGCAACAAGTAAACCGAAAAGACCACTACCAACCATCATGAAGTGTGGCAACGCTGCTGCAGCTACAACAATTACAGTTATTTTATGAGTTTGCAGAGCAGAACCAAAGCCAAAGGCAGGAGCAGCAGGCGGATGCAGTGGAAAAGCCACTTCATTTTCCAAAGAGAGCGGAAATTTAATGAGCAACGCCCTCACAATGATGCTGCCTGCTGTCTACTGCTGCCTGGTGCTCCTGCTTTGTGGCATCTATAGGGTATACACGAATCGAGGAGAGCCACGCCGAGGCTTTCATTCCTGTAATCCTGTCAAGGAATAGATTACTCTGCAGAATCCAAAACGATCATCAAATAAACCAAAAAAATTAAATGAAAGCTTAAGCTTACTTCGTCGCTTTATTTTCCTCTGTTTAAGGGGTATTCTTTTATTTTATACGATTTTCCCACTTGCAAATGCTCCATTAAATTTCTCCCCGAGGCAACACCAGACACACACACTCTCTCGTAGCAGCCAGTGGGGCATCATCAGGGGTAGAGCCAGAGCCAGAGCAAGAGCCCCAGAGAAGTAGCTGTTCGCTGTTCGCTTTTGTAATGATGCGTTTAGATGATTATGAGCTCAGAGCCCCGAAGCCTCGTAGCCAAATTGGAGCATAACCGATGGTGGCTGGAGCCATTGCCACAGCCACAGCCTAGCCATCATTTTGTGGTCATTTGTGGGCAGCCGAGGCAGAGAAGCAGAGCTGCAGCAGGCATTGCATTTGAAGAACTGCATCCATCTGAAGCGTGCGCTAGGACATGCCTCGAGAGTCAAATATAATTGAGTTGCCCCGTCTGGGGTGTCTGTGGCAGGAGGATGGAAACAAGATACTTTAAAGCGGTTGCTCGGTCCCCCCCCCCCCGTTGCTCGGTTTCTCGGTTGCTGGCAGCTTGCTTCAATGGTTCAGTTCAGTGCTAAACAGACCGTTTATTGCATTTAGAGCGCTATGCAACACTAATGCTAGTAATGGACGACAAACAAATGTGCTATTTGTGTGACTCTTTCGACGGAAAGGATTTGCAAATTGTCTTTTACATGGAACACCCCTAGCAGTTTCGCTAAAAGCCAAACCCAAAGTTAGTGCAAGTGTTAGGGTAGGACTTTTGCTAGAACGCACACACGGAAGCTTTTCTATGTATCTATCTATCTATCTCTCTCTAGCCTTCAGAAACTGCTGATTTGTGTCCTTCCTTTTCTCGGAAAACAGTTTCCAATGTGGCAGAGAGAGAAATCGAAAACAATTGCCAAACAATTTCTGTAGTTTCAACTTTTTTGTGCAACAATTTCCGGCATTTTTAAGTGCCCTTTCAGTGTTGAGCAACGTCACATGTGTCAGCTGGCCATGCAGTGCTCAAAAAAGAAATTGTCTGCCTTTTGCAACGCTACAAAAAATACTCTTCACATATTTAATCCATCAAAAGCAAAACTTGCACTCTTTCCCCCAATTATCGCATTGTTTTTCGCATTTCTTCGCTCTGCCAGCAGAGCTCTGCAAAAGTCTGTTACTAGGCCAGGCTTCAAGCTTCAAGAGCCATGTGCTGCATGAACGAATGCAGTTGCCTCATTTTTCAAGCTTAACCCCAAGACATGCCACTTTCACATAAAAAACAAGAAACAAAAAGCCAAGAAAAAAAATATAATTATAAATGTAAGCACCAAGTGATGGTCGCAGCTTTGAATACTCTGTAGATTATTTCATTAGGTATGATTTTTCTCTGAATAAACCTTCTTGTGTCTGCTGTACACCTAATGGAACATTTGCAGCTCAAATTTCGCATAAGCGAATGGATACATTTATTTCTTATGAAACGGACAGCAGTCCCCATAGAATATGAGTTTTGTGTTACATAGAAATACCAAAAAGGATATGTATTACACAGATTGCATCGGCTTTTATTTTCTTCAAATTTTATTTTCATTCAAAATAAAAAATTTCAAAAATGAATACATATTTTTTTATTTATTTAAATACTTTAATATTCATATTTTTTTATAAATAGATGAATAATTAAATAATTATTGAAATTTTCCTTCATTCATTATTTTCTTCAAATTCTTCAAATATTTCGATTTCATATGAAAATTTCAATTGGATAGGAAAATTCGATTTTACGAAATTTCCAATGGGGGAAAATTGCCACTCACACGTGTAGATGAAATTCACAGGGAAGTGGATTCGGTTCCACTTTCATTCGCGGTGCACAAAGATCTCTATGAAAACAATAAAATTATGTATGTGCTATGTTCCAAGCAGACAAACAAAAACTAAAAAAAAACTGTGGCCACAACCAACTGTTGCCAGGTAACTCGTGCCCCTTACACCCCACTTTCTTGCCCCTACCTTTGTTTGCGCCACTTACCAGCAAATCAATCGGCAGTTGGCGGCATAATTCAAGGGGCCAGCAGCACCAGGCCAGCAGCAGCATAATAGAAATGCGGCAACGTCGCTGAACATCAAAATGGGGAGCAGGCGTAGATTCCTTGTAGCATATAAATATTTCCATCATTTGCGGGGCGTACAAACACAAATTTCCCCCTAAACGAACGAACATGAAGGATCTGCAAGAGCTCTCGACTGTTTTTCTGGCTCAAAGGGCACATCCCACCCCCCGCTCAACGATTTGTGTGCGTTTTTTCCCCGATTTTTCCTTCGTTGCCGTTCGTTTAATTTTATGGCCTAATTTTCAACTTTGATTGCTGCCACCGCCTACCACAGCCCACCCGTCCTGCGGCTCCACCAATTCAATTTTCACGCTCGTTGACATTTCTTTTCTCTGAGATTTTCACAACCATTTTTCTCGGTCCAACGCCCATTCCATTCCCCCACCAAAAGTTTAACTTTCAATTTCATTGCTGGCCTTTCCGTGGAGTAAAAGAGAGAAGGAGAGAAAGATTATAATCAATTTTTATATATTTTTATGTAGCGTTTTTATTTGTGGCCTCACGCCCCAAGAGAACAGAGGAGATTCCACTCCAAATGGGGAGTATATTAAACGCTTCATTTAGTCCAAGTAAAAATTAACATTTTTTGCAGCCAAATGGCAGGAAAATAAAGGCATGGCAATGGGGGCGGATGGAAAATCCATGAAAGGTGAGTTCTTGATATTTCATACAATATGCAATATGTAAATATGTATGAATAATAACAATCGAAATTACGGGTTTAAAGATATTATTATTATTATATTTAAGCAAATATATTTCATTTTTAAAATAAATTTATTTCCTCAAAATTTAATATATTTATTTTAAAGAGTTTTAAAAACTGCATTATTAAAAATGTATGTGTAAAACAAAGTGAATTCCATTTAATTTCACTAGATTTGGAATTTGAAACCGAATATTGAACTTCTATTTACTATGCCATTTTTGCTCTGAGTGTAGCATCATCAAAGGGGGGATTCCACACACACGCACACCATCTTCCCCTCATCCCCCACAATTGTGTATCTTTTTGGTACTGGGAGGGGGCTTGGAGCTATCATTAGCATTCACAAGAACAAGAAGTTTGCTTTGTCTTTTGTCTTCTTTGATTAAATGTTGCCAACGACAACCGTCGCCGTTGCAAATCATCAGCTCTTTTTCGTCTTGAAACCCCATTTAATCACTCTGCTCAGCCAATTTGTGGCGCATCATCGTCTCGCTTCACACACACAGATGCAAAAACAGAAACGCAAAGCAAAAAAAGAAATGGGTAAAAATAAAAACACGCAAAATTCACCCAAAACCGAACGGAAGTGGGAGCCAAAAACCAGAAGAAACAAAAAGAAAGAATTGAGCTGTATTCTAGCCATATTCCTCTCTCTCTCTCTCTTACTCTCTGCTGTTCTTGCTCGTTACCTTTCCAACTTTTTTCTTTGTTCTTACCCCTCACCTATCTCCAGGAGCTGCTGCCTTACACCAAGAGATGATCCCAGCTGCCATATTAGCCCTCGATCATTGGATTAATTGAAAGCATTATTGGTTGTTTCTATCATCATTATCATTATCTCCCCACAGATTTTAACTCGTAATTTTCTTGCATTTTTATTCATATTTCATTTATTTTTCGCTTTTTTAAATAAAATCATTTCAGATTTTATTCTTGATTAGATTCCAATTTAGAGTCATAAAAAATGATTATCTACTTACAAAACTGATACAAAACTGATGCTCTCCTTTTTCCAACTTTTTCCCCGAAATGGAAAATGTTGTAATTTCCAACCCCAAAAAAATGAGAGAAGAAAATTTTGTTGATAAACAATTAAATGAACGACAATTACGATTACTTAAACGATTCCATGAAAAATAAACGATAAACGAGCATTTACCCTCCCTTGCCCTTTCGTAATCTTCGATTGGTGGCGACCCCAAAAATGGTGGGAGAGGGAGAGGTTGCGATAAGACGACGGCAGGTGTATGCCGACGAAAACGAAAGTCAAAAACTGCCCAAAAGTCCACTGATAAGGAACTGCAATATTATGGACTTTTGTTGACTTTTCAGAGAGTTTTGCCCTGCGGCTACCCCATGATTTACTTTCAAAAAAAAAAATCAGTTCCATTCCATCTGTTTGCTCAGCGAATAGATAGATAAGGAATGAGGCATGGGCCATGGGTGGCATGGGGGGCGACAGACAAACAAATTACAAACAAATTGTCAGCGTCGTTTCTTCATCGATTGCCCCCCCCCCCCCCCTCTTTGAGGCGCCTGCCGTCTTTTGCCTCTTCTTAAATAAGTTTTCCAACAAAATTAGTTTCTTCTTATCGGTTTTTTCAGGTGACGGGGGGGGAGAGCTCAGAGTTCGTCTATTGATATGATACCCTGTGTATGCAAACACAAACACCTGTGGGACATTCACATTTCTTCGAGCGAAAGATCGTTCGGAAAGGTCTCTGGGCATTGTTTCTATTAGCATCTTGTCTGTTTTATGCTTTCCCCATAGAGTGACGATGCTATAAATTTCAAAATTAATTTAAATTTTAATTTTTGAGTGCAGTTTTTTCTTCTTTTGAGTTGATAGCATGATCATTTTCTTGTTTCTTTTTATTTGTTCTACTTACATGAGCAAAAGCTTTTGGCTTTTCTTTCTTGTGTGTTGGTTCTCTCTCTCTCTTCTCTCTCTCTCTCTCTCCGGCTTTCTCGCTGACGATCGTTCTTGTGGAGCCGAGAATGTTTTATAAATTGTTTAAAATGCAACCTTGTGCATGATTAAGCACATTTTCACAGGCATTTTCATAGTTTGCACTTTGTATTTGAGGAGTTTTTGTATGGGATTTCATTTGAATGAAAATAAAACCAAAAAAATTGCATTAATTGTACCGAAAATATATTAAAAGCAGAATGCACACTCAATCATTCATTTAATGCACTCAATCACCACTCGATTCAATCAAAATTGTTGTTGTCATGACAACTGCTGCCCGCCGTGGCCGCTCTTGCATTTCGTCTGCCACTGCCCCTCTTCTCCCTTCTTCTTTCCATTGATATGCAAATAAAATTAAAAATTCATTCGAGCGTTACAATGAAAAAACTCGACGAAAATACTTTCAAAATTGTTGGTATTCCTCTGCAGGGCCTTCAAGAGCTACAAGAGTTGCCACTGCGTTTGAAGAGCGTTTTTACAGCGTTAATAAACGCTGTCAGAGAACCGCGAGACACACGCCAGCGTGTCGGAGTGAATTTCAAGCGATTGTTACAACATGAAAAACACACACAAGAAAAACACCTTTTAAAGAGCTGAGAAAAGCGTTTCTGACGCGACTTTTGCAACGGTAAGAACTATGCAGCGACTTTTGCAGCCAATGCGATTCTTTAACTGCTTTTGCAGTCTTATGAACATTCTAGGCATATAAAGAAAGTATTTAGCGAATATTCAGCGGTTCTTGCTGCCTGACGCGACATCCCAGCCCGAATCTCTAGCCTATGCGACTTTTGGTGTATAAAATTCTAATAATTTTCCCATCAATTGCTCTTAGCGACTTTTGCAGTCTCAAAAAAGCAGCAGAAGAAACGCTAGCGACTAACTGCATTTTGTATGTGTGTGGTTTTTGTTGCTGTTTTCCCGATATCTCATGTGTTTTCTTCATTTACAGTTAATAAACATTTGCCCCTGTCCCTCGCCTACCCCTCTACAAATCCAGCATCTGCAGAAAAAACAACAGCAACTTCTGTCTCTCTCTCCCTCCTCGTATTGCTCCATTAAACTGTTAGCAAGTGTAGAGGGAAGAGAAAATGAGGAAAAGAGGTGTGGAGAAAGGGGTGAAAAAGTGTGGGGGGACCACATGTTGGCACTTCTTTCTCTTAGCCCTTCACAGACCTCAAAGTGTTGTCACATTTGTTGTTGAAAATTGATTTGCTAATGATCCCCAGGGATCTATGGAAGGGGGAAGAAAATGAAAAATAGAGAGGGCTATAAAGCGGACGAAGACAGAGAGGAAAGTGCATCCAAGTCCAAAGAGTGCCCCAAGAGGATATTATGTTCCGGTATATCTATTTCTGGCCTGTCTTTTCCAAATATATGTACAAAATTATTATGAATATGAAGAAAAGTTTTCTCCCTCTGAATGGGTTTTTCTTTTCTGTTTTTCAAGGAAAATTATAGCTTTTTCCATAAATAATAATTTTAGTAGAACTAAAATTAAATTGAAAATATTCTCAAAAATAATATATTTCTGAAAAGTCTTCGCTTACTTCAAAAATTGTAATTCCAATCCGTAAACCACAAAAGTTAAGAAACATTCAATATCTCTGGTAAAGGAACACCCAGCAGAATCATTAGAAACATACAACTTTGATAGATTTCTTCAGAAAATAAATAAATGTTTGGAATATAATTCAATTTCTTGTCATACAAAATCTCTAAACATCGCGACAAATCTGTAAAATAATCTTCTTAAGCTTTTCTGATATTTTTTAAACAAAGTTTGGCTACACAAAGTGTTCAATTTACAATAAACATTGTGGGGACAATCTTAAATAGAAGCAAATATTACACAATATAGCATTTCCTTTGCTACTTTTTGGGATATTATTACAAAAGCATATGGCTATGGTATAGTATTCTCGAAGAGCACTCCAACAAAGAAATTCCCATAACAATTGTTGACGTTTCTTTGGAAAAAATCCAAAACCAAAGAGTACAAAGTGTAACCATATATGGCAAGATCTTTTTTGTTTTTTGTAATTATTTTTTTTATATTTTTTGCGCCCAAAGATAGTTGCGATAATTCTGAAGAATCTTTGACTGAGTCAGAGTGGAGTGTAGAGCGGACAGATCGGAGGTGAGTCAGTGCCTCGCCTCCCTCCCCGTCCCAGCCATCGTGCAATGTACGACACACATTCCGCCGCGGGCCAACGAACATACAAAATACATACAACAAATAAATGAAAAATTAACCAAAAAGAAATCCCAAACGACGATTTTCAGAGTGCTCGAACATTTTGTAGCTTCATTTGCATTTATTGCGAAAATTCGTGTGCTGCAAAATGGAAACTGAAACCAAAACAAACACCAAGGGAAAAGTAGCTGCTATTTCGACCAAGAGATACCCTCAGTATGGTTAAACTGTCTCAATTGATGTTAGATTTATGCAATGGAAGATTAATTGCAAGACATTACATCTGCTAAAAGTCTGGCATGTTCCCCAAAGAGCGCCTCAACTGTGCAGAACAACGTATTCCTGTCAACCATAAGTATACGCTTATATACCCCGCAACATACAACAAATATACAGGGTAACGAAAAATACAAAAACCGCTTCGAGCAGCGCCAAAAAAAAAAACGAGAAGGAACGTGAGTCGCTTCTAGTCGCGACTCTACTTTTATACCCGTACTCAGTCAGTATATAAACTTGTGAGCTTATGATTGAAATTTTAAAAAATTTAAAAATTTTACATTTTACATTTTTTTGCTACATTTGTTAACTACATCTACATGTAAAACGTCCATGTAAAATGTAGATTTTACATGTAGAACAAATATTCTACATCTCCTCCGCTAGGGGTTGCTCGCGCATTGCACAGGGCAGAGTGTGTGCGAGAGAGAAAGAAAAGGAATATCGTCAGCAGCGCCAGAGGAGGTGGGGGAAGCAACTGAAAATTAATTTCTTTGTTCTGGCTATAATAATGATTCGATCTGATTCAGATTCGGCAATCTGATAGATATGGTCATTCTCTACGATACTGCGTTTTTAGTTTTTTCGTATCTTCAAAATTGTGGCTGCCACAGATTTTCGTCCTTTGTGAAGGCGGAAGAGGGCGGGGCGAAATTTTGAAATACACTTGTAACAGTGTGACATCACATGAGTCTGGAAACAAAATTTGGTTGCTCTAGCTTTTATAGTCTCTGAGAACGAGGCGCTCATCAGGACGGACAGACGGACAGACGGACGGACGGACGGACAGACAGACATGGCTCTATCGACTCGGCTATTGATACTGATCAAGAATATATATACTTTATGGGGTCGGAAAATTTTCCTTCTCTGCGTTACACACATCCACTTTTACCACAAATACAGTATACCCCTTAACTCTTTTTGAGTACGGGTATAACAACACGAAAACACAAACAAAACAGCAGCAGCGTGAGCGACAGAGAGGCAGAGGCGGCAGCGTAGCAGAAGCCGCGTTTTGCCCATTTTTGTTGTTATTTTCCTCCTCCACTTCTTTTGTTTTTCTTTGATATTATGTTTGTCTTGTTACATTTTGAAAAGAATTCAAATAAAATAAATGCCACACACACACACACACAGAAAAGAAAAGCTTTTTTTAATCATAAAATAATTAAATATTTAGTTTTTTGTTTGGTATTTAATTTGTTGTTGGTTTTTGTTTGGGTTCCCTTATCGTTAGCTTTTTGCACTCAAACTTTTGTTAATAACAATCTACACACACACACAAACACACAACTGCATAAAGAGACACAAACACATGTTAACAAATAACAATAACAAAAAGAATAGCAAAAAAATGCCGCGCACGAGACTTACAACACAAAATTCGCGAAATCGCATCGAAAATTGAGCGTAGAGACCGACGAGCGAACCGAACGACGGTGCAAAGAGACAAACCGAGCAGCGGCAGCGACACAGCAAATGTTGCAAAGCAGCAGCCCCAATGGGGCAGCCCCAGCCGGTTGGTCGAAGCTGAAGCTCCCCCAAGCGCAGGGTACATTAATGCGAGGGTGAGGCAGTGCAAGGGAGAGCTCACTGTTGCGTTTCAGATTTCAGTGAGAGCGTTCAAACTTACCAAAAGATTTAACTTGATGAGCGGTAAAGACGTTACCGTCGTAATAGCTTACCCTGCCCTCTAGCATGCTCACGCTCTCTCTCTCTCTCTCTGAGTTGACCGCTCTCTGGCTATCGCCATCTCTGTCTCTCTCGCGCAATGTGTGCTGTGTGGGCCGTGGTGCCCCAGTGGACCAAAACTTCGTAAACGATATCGCAAACGGAAGTTACGCGAAACTTAAACGGGTAAAACTATCGAATTGGGGTCCGAAAACGATACGAAAATGAATCACTAGTCGCTCAGTTTGTGGCAGAGAAAGTTTCGTTTTCGGTAGCTGGCAAAGGTATCGTCCGCAAAAGATACCATCTGCGATAGCTTAAAGCGTTTCATTCCATTTTGTTCCAGTAATAAAAATATTTTTGTTTTTTTTCATTTTTGTGTGTTTATTTGTATACATTTTAAATAAGTGATATGATATATATTGAAAAAAAATGAAAAGTAAATGGGCATATTTCAATATGAAAAAACTTAAAACCTAAACAAACTAAAATTGAAAATAAATGAACATTTTTCGATATGAAAAAACTTAATACCTAAACAAACTAAAAAAAAAATGAGCATATTTCAAGATGAAAAAACTTAATACCTAAAAAAACACTTAAATCTAAATTTTCATTATTTTTTGAGCCTTGGACACTCGGTCCTGAGCGTATTGGAAAAATTTTTGAGTTACCCTGTCAAAATCGGCATCTTCAAGTGAAAATCTTTGTTTAAATCCCACTGTAAGAAACAAATTAGATGTTAGGAAATTGAAATATAAATATACTTTTTTAAATAAAACTTACTACGGATTGCTAGGGTCACGCGCAAGCCCCAGATGCACTTTTTAGCTTCGGTCCCACGCCAAGAGCACTGACGTGCGATCTCGTCCGTCAGATTGGCAGAAAATTCCAGAAAGATGGCTGGAAAACAAAATGTGTGCACATACATTTGTGTGTAGATTGTTTTATTTGTATTGTTGTTAGTCAACGGCATTAAACTAGACAAGATTCAGAATTTACTTACCGATTTTATAGTTTTTCACACTTTTCCACTTTTTTTTCTTCGACACGTCTGTCTGCGGCAGGTTTCCAATCACAAAAGAACGAACAAACGAAAAAAGGGATGAAACCAAACACGCGACGCGTGCCGAAACATACAACTTCGGCGGTTGTCGTGCTCGACGATGACGTCATCCGGTATTTCATGCGCATCGTACTCGTTTTTAAGTTCGTTTGCGATCCTCCGACCGTAGCTACCTATTTTTCCGTTACTTTTTTGTTGCTATCCACACTCAATGTCCGCAAGCGGACTCAAAAACGAGCATTGAGCGGAAACATCCGCGAGCGACTGCTAAACTATCACAAAATTATCGCAAGCGGACTCAAAAACCAGCATTGAGCGGACACATCCGCGAGCGACGGCTAAACTATCCCAAAATTATCGCAAGCGGACTCAAAAACCAGCATTGAGCGGACACGTCCGCGAGCGACGGCTAAACTATCACAAAATTATCGCAAGCGGACTCAAAAACCAGCATTGAGCGGACACATCCGCGAGCGACGGCTAAACTATCACAAAATTATCGCAAGCGGACTTAAAAATGAGTGGAAACTGGACATGAAAAGGGAAATATATGCCGCTCGTTTTTTATCCGCGCAATGCTCTTTTTTAAGTCCGCTTGCGGACATTGAGCGAGGCTTCAGTAGTCGCTCACGGATTTTTATCATTTCTAAGTCCGTTTACGAACATTTTGCGATAGTTCCGTTTTACTATCGTCTTGTGGTCCACTGGGGCGGCATAACATGTGGTGTTGTGTTGATGTTGATGTGGAACGAGTTTGTTGGCGCTGCGTTGGCAGTGG
Organism: Drosophila subsilvestris; assembly: GCA_035043285.1. Lineage (NCBI taxonomy): Eukaryota > Metazoa > Arthropoda > Insecta > Diptera > Drosophilidae > Drosophila > Drosophila subsilvestris. The sequence goes on along the minus strand of JAWNNB010001545.1, from coordinate 15,809 downwards.
ATGCTGCCCACATATACAGTTACAGCATAAAGCTGTGGACTCCGCGACTGCATGCAAATGAAGGGGGGATTCACAGGGGAACTAAACATGTGGATTGTGTGTATGTGCGAGAGAGAGGGAGAGAGAGAGAGAGAGAGAGAGAGATCGCATTGCGGTTTGATCAGAATCACAAACAATAACAAGAAAACACAGCAGCAGCAGCAGCAACAAAGCTGTTGCATTGTTTTTGGTCAACTGCATTGCAGGCCTCGGCCCCATGGCCCTCCCCCGCCTATCATTCTTCACAGCAGCCACATAAAACGCGGCGGCATCCACACAAAACTATTAAAAGACGCAATGCAAACGCACCCAAAAACAGTGACAGAGACAGCGTGCAGCAGACGGACGACGGCGACGCTTACGCCGACGCCAACATTGATGACTGTTACGAATGAGAGGGGTGTGTGCAAGAAAACGAAGAAGTCTGTGGAAGAAGGGGTGGTGAGTGTGTGTGTGTGTGTGTGTGCTAAAAGAAGAAGCAAAAGAGGGACGGGACAGACAGGCAGGCCACAAACAAGGCGAGGCCGCGCGATCGGTGCGGTACTTCACCTTTCTACCTCGACCCCCTTTTACATTTCTTGACGACTTGCTTGGGTCCCATGCATTTTTATGCGTACACTGTTCAACAAAAGCTAGCTTTTTTTTTTTGTACATACAGTGGTGCTCATAGACTTAAGCCACAAGACTTCAACCAAGAATTTAAACGAAAATTAAGAAAAGTTTTTATTTCACAGCTCCAATTTTTGGTGTCACATTAGTTCTATATATCAGTGTTCTAATGGAAGAATAACCAAGTTATAAAAATATATATTCAACGAAAAACTTAAAAAATCTGAGACCATCTCCAAAATGTCCTGCTCACATACTTAAGCCACCTGGAAAAAAATGGTTTTAAAAGTTAAAATTTGCCAAATATTCCTTATAATTTTAATAAATTTACTTTAATATTGAGTGGGAGCAACGCTTTGGCATTGAATCCACAAGGCGTGCGCACTGTTGAGGGGTGATTTTCTTCCACTCTTCTTGCAAAATTCGCCACAAATCGTTTTTATTTGCTGGTTTTTTTTGGCCAACGACTTGTTTAATAATTCCCCACAAGTTCTCTATAGGGTTCAAGTCGGGGCTCTGCGGTGGCCATTGCAAAACATTGATCGCCTCTTGGTTAAGCCACGACTTGACTATCTTGCTGGTGTGTTTCTGGTCGTTATCCTGTTGAAATATCCAGGCAAGTGGCAAATTATCGGCATATTCTCCAGATAAATTGTTAACAAGGATGTCCCTGTACATTTCGCCGTTCATAATGCCTTCTATTTGGGGTCCAATTGTTTGTTGGGAGGACGTCGTACATATGGCTTACCATCACTCCCAAAGACATTAAACTTGGATTCGTCGCTCCAAACAATCATGTTCCAAAAATTGGGACCTTTTTGAATATGCTCTGTGGCGAATTGAAGGCGCTTTTTAACATTTTTAATAGACAGAAATGGTTTTTTTTGGGCAATGCGTCCATATAACCCGAATTCATTTAGCCGTCTTCTTATGGTCTGAGCTGACACATTCACGCCATAATCTGCCACCATTTGACCTCTGATTTGCGTCGAAGTCAAGAACGGATCGGCTTTACTGATTTTGGCAATCCGTCTATCGTCGTTTAAAGTGGTTTTTCTGGGCTTTTCACGTGGAATATTTTCCCAGGTTCCATGTTTCTTAAAAAATGCAATGGCATTTCTGACTTTGCCACGCGAAAAATGTAAAGTCTTACAAATTTGTAGAATATTTGTGTGTTTTTCGTAATATTCCCATATTAGCTTTCTTTCGGCCGGATTTGTATTTTTATTTTTAGCCATAGCGGTCAAATTGTTTTGGGAAACGTATTTAGTATTCAATATTTTAGTTTAGAAAATAACTAGCACAACTTTCCCGGAAAAAACACAAGTTTAACGATTTTAGCTCAAGGTGGCTTAAGTATATGAGCAGAGCGCAATACTCATTTTTGACATTTAGTCAATTTTTTGGGAACCCCCGAATTCCTACTTGTCATTTTTTACTGTGATCAGCTGCTAAAATAACAGTGTTGCAAAATGTAAAAATTTCAGGCCGAAATAAATATGTTCAAAAAGTTATTAAGAAAACAGTTTATGGAAGTGGCAGTGGCTTAAGTCTATGAGCAGCACTGTATATGCAACAGCAACTTGGTATTTAGTTGATTTTCTTGAAATTTTTTGCTCATAAAATGTTTTACTTTTTGTCGTTGAGTGTAACGAATGCAGCAGCGACGTCCAAAAAGCTCAACGAAGCGTGATTGTTGACGAGGGGAAGAGAGAAGACAAGAGAATGAGCGACAAAACAAAGAGAGCAACACAACAGAAACCAAACGATCGCTCGTTTGCCAAGGAAGTGGAACGTATTTCGGTTTGTGTGTGTGTGTGTGTGTGTGTGTGTGTGTGTGTGTGTGTGTGTGTGTGTGTGTGGGCATTGGCATGGCAACTTGAACGTGGGAGAGCCCTACGCATTCATTCCCCACCCCGCCCCCGCGCAAAAACAACACAAAACTTTGTTTCTGTTGTTTTTATACGCTTACAGTGAGTGGTGGGTATTATGATTTGGATCCATTTTTAGTATTGATTCGGACAAAGATCAGAGTGTCTGTGCTGCTTTTCATTCTGAATTGATTCACAGGTGTTTCCCCGATGGATTCGCAAAGGGTATCAAAAGCTTCGACCTCCTCCTTCCCTTCGCATGCCTTTTCGTGTCTCTTGTTCGTTTTGTTTTTATTGTTTCGCCGGCTTTGTTCTTCGCTTCGTCGATGCTGGCCCACTGTTCCTCTTGTTCTTTCTCTTGTTGCGGTATTCTTTTACATTGAGGAATGGCCTCGACCGATCAAGCAGGTTGAGTGGAAGAAGATAAGTTTGGGAGAGAGAGAGATGGGTTGGTTGCTTGGGGAAGTGAGAGCGCAGTTGTTATGGGAAGGAGAGATATTCCAGCTGTGGGAGGGAGAGATCGACCAGCTGTTGATTTTGCTTTTGTTTTGCTTTTTTGTTTCCTTCTGTATTTTCTGACAGCAGAAACCGGCTAAGGCGGCAGTTGGGGCAGGGAGAAGTTGTATCCAAAGGAATGTAGTGCTCCTTACCATCTCCCCATCCTTTCCACATTTGACAAATTACAGCTACCGCATTCCGTAGAGGGTGGGGGGTTTTGCGACAAATAAATCAGAATTAATGCTCGCACAATTATTAATTAATATAATGAATGAGCTTTTGAGCACAGCTTTTTGCTTAGACAGATGTTTTTGGCAGAGCTTGGGGCTAAAAGGCTTTGCTTAAATTATAATTTAAGCCAGGACCAGCCAGGACCAAAACATAAAAGATGAGAGGAGTAACAAGTGCAAAAGAGTAACAAGAGGAAAGCATGAAGACAGGTGGGGAGTGGAATGTCAACAATCAGCTGATAGGATAGCCAAGTTAGGTCACGTGTCAACGTTGCATGCGAAAATGCAATGGACACATGAAGGAGGATGAGAAAATGCAATTTCAGACGCACACTCTAATAACAGTTTATACCGTTATGCGACCCCAACGTACATACATAAATTGAAAAACTATCGACAGTCTCTCCCCCCACAAACACACACACACACACACACACACACACACAAACACACATACTCTCCTCGCTGTCCTTTGACTAGCATTTACCCTGCAGGCATTATCACCAGGCGATAAATATTTATATGGAAATGTAATGACTGTAACCGCCACCCCCTCTCTCCCATCCCACTATCCTCTACCCCTTATACCACGGCCAGCTTCGCCCGTCCTTCGTTGTGCAATTAATGTCACCACATCCTTTGGGCCTTATTAATGTCCTTGGGCCGTCTCTCTCTCTCTCTCTCTCTCACTCCCCCTACTCTGTCTCTGTGTGTGTTCAGGAAGGAGGTTTGATTTCGGTTCCAGGGGTTGGCTATTAATGTTTGGGCATCCCCATGCCACGTATACCCCCACCCTGCCCTACCACCAGCCGGCCGGTAAAAACAATTAATTTGCCCATAATGCAATTTATATCGGTTTCTGTTCTGCGTTTTCCGGGGGGGGGGGGGGGGGTTCTCCATGAGACACGCATTCCACCCAACTCTCCCTCTCCCTCTCGCTTCCTTCTTCCTTGGGCTTTGACTTTGGCTTTTCGACCACATAATGTGCATATTTCTGGGGTTTTGCGTTTCTGGTTTTGGGTTTTTAAAGCCAAATGATTAATTATTAACAGCAGCAAAAACAGCAACACCAAATGAGAGAGACAATTCAGGAGGAACAATTGCCGAAGCAAATGCCACCACAAAAGACATTTTAATGGCCATGAAATGGTCACACTGAATGCAGTAAAAGGAGGAGAATTCGCGGAGAGGGAATGAAAGCTGTGAAACGCTCCCATTAGGCATTGTTGTGGGTTTTGGTATGATTTTAGGTGCCCTGTGCACAAAATATTATGCTCATTAAACTCTCATTAAACGCGTCTTGCGGCAGCTCCTTTCGGTTGGTTATGCGCAAAACAAACTTTGACTTGGAAGGAATAAAACATAAATAAAGGAAAGCCATGTAATGTTTTATCCCCATTTATATATATCATCAATTCTAATCGATTTTCAGGGAACTGTTTATTTTTTACTCTTATTTATATTTATATGATAATTATAAGGTAGTTTATGGTATTTAGTAAGGTATTTATTTCATGATTAGCCAACCCCATAGAATCTTATTACAAACCACAAACAATTTTAATTCAATTAAATAAAATTGAAAATTAAATAATTTCAATGGGAGATACTGAAGTGGAGATATTGTAACCCGCCTCCATTCTCCTTCCCGACACTGACTTGTGGTTTTGGTGGAGATTCCAGACCAAAGTTCACATCTGCACTTGAGTTTGCCTTTTTCTGACATAATTGGGCAGGCAGCGGCGGCAGAACCCCCGCGCCGTCCGGCGATGACAAGGGCCCACCACCCACCACGCCCGCATGTCGTATGCCGTATGGAGGAGCTGCCAGACGCAGTGGAGACTGCACTGCCCACACTCCACCACTGGGAGCATATTCTCGTATTGTAAACAAACTGTCAAATGGGAGAACCGAGAAACGAGAAATGTTTGGAAAGCAACAAAAGAAATAAGTAAAATGTCTGTATAAAATATCTCGAGGCGAATCTTGAGGAAAATCTAAAAATCCGACTGCACTTGTCATACACGATGATGCATGCAACATGGACACACATGAACAAACAGTGTGTCTCACAATTGTAAGGCAGTGGCAGGAGAGTGAAAAGATAATGCAGTGGATGCAGCATTATAATGAAGGGGAAATATCCAATAATCCGATATTTAGGACATTTTGATCGATAATTAATCGATAGTTTACACTATTTTATGACTTAATCACTTATTTAATTATAAATATTTCGAAATCCAAACGATTTTGATCAACTCAGTTGATATCTTAATAAATTTAAGAATTTCAAGATTTTAAAAACAATTGCCGATAAAGCGATAAATTATTAGATAACAAAACTTTATCGATCACTTACGTACAATCAGCATTTGTGATTCATGATTATCGATTACTGGTTTAATTTTATAACTAAAATGCAATCGATTACAGATACATTTTTCGATTTCTTTCAGTCTTTATTGAGCTGAAATCGCAGGATGTTTTCTTTCACTTTTGATCCACATCCGCTTAATGGCTGTCCTCTTAAGAGAGCCATACCGATAGAACGATAGACCGATAGAAAAACTCACCTGCAAAGAGAAGAAAAAGAACAAGAAAATTGACATTAATTGAATTTCTCCGACTACACAAACTACAACAATAACAAAAACACTTGCTTAAAATAATTAAAAAGTTTTTCGTGAAAATTTTCGAAAATTGTTTTGAGGTTCCCAGAGGCCATTGATGGGGTCAAGAAATTGGCAGGACTTTCACGACCTTCTCTTCACTCCCACTTTTGCCACCTTTCAGCTCTGTGGGGGAACATTTTCGTCTTGTGGGGTAGAAAAGCAGCTTGAAAATATTTTTACGACTTGGCCGAACAAAAACAAGTGCCCGAAAAAAAAACAAAAAACAACAACAACAATAAACAATGTCCAGGACAACTGTAGTCCTGTAATTAAATAATGCTACTGTCCTTTTGGACACCCCCCATTCCACCACCCCCACCATCCATACATTCACTTCAGAAGTGGGGAAAACAGAAACAACAACAAAAAAAACGTATCTTAACAGCATTTGAAGTTGAAAGAGAAACAAGAGACTGCCCCCGCAAAAAAAAAGTATCTGAAGGTCCTGCGGTGGACAGGAAGAGCAAATGCTGACCCTGTGGCAGGCGGGGATGCCAGTCGGAAGGGCTGGGGCCATCGAACTATTGCTCCCCCAGGATAAATTAATAAATTTCCAAGCGAAAGTTGCCACAGGAACCAAAAAGAGACTCGAGCCATGGGCGAGAGATTGCTAAAGGGAAATGTGAGTGCGGGAAATAGAGGAAAATGGAGATACAGCAGGAGAGAAAAGAGGAAGATATATAAGAGAGAGACAAAGCAAATAAACAAATAATCATAGCCAAAAGACGGCAACAGTTTTCATTTTCCCCACTGCAACAATTTCTCACACAGAGACCATTCCGAACGTTGACCAAAGAAAATAATGATGAAGGAAGTCCACTCTGATAATGATGAACGGCATCGAATGATGATGAATCAATGGAATGATGATCAAAGCATAAAAGTTGTACAACATCTGGTGCCACATGCAACATTGTATCACACACACACACACACATGTTGCATAGCTACATACGTTTTATGGCAAAAGCATTTCCACAGATTGATACAAAAATGGCCAAAAAAAGCGCGAAACTTTCTCTCTGACATTTCAAAGAATTGGCCGCCAGGAATGGTGATGATCAAAGCGGGAAAGGGAGGTTGGCCGTTACACAAAAGGTACTTGTCCAAGCGATGCCACACGAAAGGGGCAATCCCTCGAAGTAAAAGCTGTATTTTGGTGGAGTAAGGAACAATCTTAAAAGCTATTGAAAACATGTAGAAAATGTAGAAACAAGAGAAAAAAACATTAAATTTTCGGCTGAAAATTTTCCTATTGCTTGTGGACACATTCGGTGCACAAAATTGCCCCTAAACGAACGGCTAAATTAATTTTGAATGACACGAACCAAATACCATTCGACACGAGCGATTCGGAATGAATTCGATCGCGCTGCATTGTCTTTTTCGTGTCACGAAACCTTTCACACTTTTCACATCGCGCAGCCATCTGTCTCCGCTCCATCCGGCAACGCCAACAAAACATTAAACGAAAGCAATAAAATTATGGGCAATTCCATTTTTGGCTTTTCACACCAGAAAAGCAAAGAAACGACCAAAAAAAGAAAAAAGGGGGGAACATCCCAGACACTTTTCGAAAGGGGGCCGGAAAACTGAGGAAAAGTGAGCAAAAGTTTTCCCTTTTTTTTATATTCATATTCCAAAAAATGGCAAATTAGCAGGCGGAGGCACTCCCTGCCCTCTGCCACATGCCTCATGCCACACCAATCCGCCACCCCACTCATTCCGCTTTTCCACTCTTCTGCGCCATTTAATCAACAAAAACACTTTTTATTGTGAAAAATTATGACATTGTTGTTGCCATAATGCTCTGGGCCATTTTCCCGCTGCCTGTTTTCCCCTCCAGCTTTCCCCCGCTTACCCATTTTCCCGCCCGCTTTCCTTATTGTTGTTAATGTCAAAAGTGTTATTGTTATGAAGACAATTATAGCCATGCGATAAAAGCGCTTTGGTGGTAGGGGGTGGGGAGGGGATGGGGTGGAAGGAAAAACGAGAGTTTGCAAATGAGAAAATATGTTTATTAGGGCCAAAGGATTGCCGCGAGGCAGAAGGGCCAAGATTCTCTCGATTCATAGGAGGAGAAAAATCAGAGAAAACTTTCAAGAGAAAGAGAGGTGAAACAGCTGCGACCAAACGTTCGCCTCCAAAGTGTTTATATTTCTCGTTGCTGCCCTCCCCCCCCACACCAAAAACAGCTGCAATCGAAAGTAAACAGAAGAAAATTAAGAAACCAATAAACGAGAGCAGAGAGAGAGAAAAAGGAGGGAATGTGGGATCACTGGACACACAGCACAGAGTCTTCTCTCCAAAGAATATCTAAATGTCGTGAGTTTTTTTTTTTATTAAAAGTTTATTGTGCCCCCCTTAAGACTTTTCTTTCCCTTGAAGCTCTATATAAAGCACAAATTAATTCATAATTAAAAGAAGTTAATTCCATTCAAATAAATAATTAATTAAATAATAAATTCATTTATTAATTAAATAATTCAATAATTATAGAACTACCAATCAAATATTATTATTTGATAAAATACATTTATTTGATGATTGTTGATTTTCGTGGGGTATCTAATGTGTTGAGTTTCTTTAAAATCCAAACAATAATATTCTCCAGGATCACAACTCGCCGTCGAATAATTATCTTAGGTAGAAGTAGCTCAAAGTAGAACTATTAAACACTTTCTTCTTATTTAATGGAACAACCGATAACCACAGATAGGATTCTGCCCTATGTAAATTCCTAGTCATGCTCCATCTAAGTCATAATTCTGTTCAAATGTCGACAAGAATCGATGGAGGAGACGACATTCCGGTTCTATCTTCATCCTCCATTCATCTTTGTCAATTATCCCGAGTTGAAGCGCTTCCTTCTCCTCTCCCTCTCTCTATCTTTCTCTCTCTATTTCTTTTTGCGATCACGATCGATCGTTGCTCCAGTTGAGCGCTGTCTGCATTTCCTGTCTATTCGCATACAAAGTGACACAAAGAGCGAAAATTGCTCACCCAATGGAACTCCTCTTTCAATAGGAGTCTATCGGATTTCTCGGATCGGATCTATCGGATAGACATTAGTGTAGTATAAAGATATTTGGCTTAAAAAAATATTTTGAATATTTTTATTAAATATTTTCATATTTAAATTGATTATAATTTATGTTTAAGTAATTTAATTCCATTTAATTTTATTTTATTTTGTATCTAAAAATCCTTTTTACTATGCCATTTTTCTCTGAGTTTGGATTTTGCTGATTCCTAAAGGGTATTTGTGGCTTCTTTTCCCTTGGAGACTTTGCTTTGTTTTAGTGTTTTTTGCGACTTCATATTTGTTTTTATGACTGCAACAAAAAACCGAAAATAGCCAACCAGGCACTTGGCAAATATTTGTTGCCCGGTTGGAGAGGGAGTAAAAGAGTATTGTAGACGCCTGCCTGACCCATATTTATTTTTGGCATTTTGGTATTTCACATTTTGAAGCGACGGATGCCAGAGGTGCCTCATGTCGCCCCTGTAAAAGAAGACCGAAAGACTCACCGAAATGGAAAGAACTTTTCCAGTATCTGTCTTCCAAGGCTGGTGGTTGTCATCTTGCGGGAGGGATCGTTTCTCCTTTCTTTAAAATGCGGCAGGAAATGTTGTGCAACAACAACAGCAAATGCGCAGCACTGTGGCAGTGCCAGGCAATTGAAATACGCTTTAATTAAACTAATCAGAAGATATATACGCCATATATAGACATGTGTATACGACGTATACGAGTACACAAATGCATGGCAGATAGAACCCGGAGCAGACGACGCGCCCACACACATGGGCAGACGCCGGGCAGCCGATTCAAGAACTTGTGGCTGGCTCTTTGTATTTATTTATTTTTTGTATATTATTTTTTTCATGGGTATATTTTTCTGCCGCTTTTCCGTTTTCCCGCTTTGCTGCAGTTGTGGAAACAGAACTTTTTCATTTATTAATGCACAGACACTGGAAACAAAATGCACAAACAAAACTACTAAACAATTTCTCGATACGCGACGCGTGTGGCTTGCTTTGCTTGATTCATCAACCGATATATACATATGTACATTGTACATATGTATATATATATTTTAAAGTCTCAAATTATATAGTATAGATATAATACGAATAATTTGAGACTTATCGAACCTTTCTGCCTCTGCCTGCCATTAGTAACAAGGGGATCGAAGAGAGAGCAGATCCAGAAGTAAATAAGAAAAGACTAAAGAGAAGATAGAGAGACAGAATAGAGAAGAATTGAATCATGAAGATTCAGAAGAACAGGATCTTCAGGCGGAGAGGCGAAGAGGATCTTCAGGCGGAGAGGCGAAGAGGATCTTCAGGCGGAGAGGAGAGAAGAGCATACATACATGAGATGGTAAACTGGAAATGGGAATAATAATCATGACTAATGAGGAAGGCCACAAAATAAAATGATGATCAACTAGAATCAAAAAAAAAACCAGAAACGGGTTGGAAGATGAATTGTGAAAGCAACACAAAAAACTAGTGGAAAATAATAATCCAAAATCGGGTTCAGTTCAGATTAGATGGATTTTTAGGGAAAATGCTGGAGTTTCAGTTTAATTGGGAAAATATTTTGTAGGACAGTGAAACATCTTTAAAGGTTTAATAAAATGAACAATTAATCATGTAAAATTTAAAATATTTTAGCTTAGAAAATACCAGAAGCTATCTGTCAGTCTACGCTTCTTCTGAAACTCTGCAGATCATTTCGCATGATTAATGCGATCCCCCACGGGAATGGTTTCCGCAGAATTCTCCCTCCAGAGATCTCAGATCTTTCAGATTATCAATTGGAGCAACTGCCGCCATTTCATTCTTTAGCTCTTTTTTTTTCTTAATTTGTTTCTGTTTTGCTTCTGTTTTCTTTTTGTTGTTTTGTTGTTTGCTCAATTGAATGCCAATGACCCTACAACTACACAAAAATGAAAAAAAAGCAATTACATAAATTGCAATTTCATTTGCTTTTCATTTGTTTGTCGTTTGCTGTTTGCTGCTTTAACGTTTTGTTGCGTCGTTTTTCAAAACTAAAAGTGCTTTTTTTTATTGTCAGAGTCATCATGGTCACATCATACCCTGAAAGAGGGTATAACGATTGACAGCAAGTCAGCATTGGGAATTTTCAGTCCTGCTATTTCAATTGAAACTATATCCACAGTTTCCATGGACTCTTTTATTTTGTGTATGGTACAAGTCATAAGCGGGCAGGATCGTTTGAGATTTGTTAATGATCGCTGTAAGAGCATTATAATGTAGGAAAATTATTGTTTCCAAAAGATAATCCCCGAAAGTATCAGATACATATATAGGGAAGGTTAGGGAAAGCCGTTGAACTGCCTTTAGAATCAGCACTCGAAACTTTGTCAATAAATTTTCTAATAAATTCCTGTAGATCTGTAGAATATTCTATGGAACAATCGCAAGGAAGGCCATATATTTTTCTGGTAAAAAATACATTTATTTCCTTACACTCTATAGATCCTACCAACTAGCTCTGTTTGGGAAATTGTATCCGCTCTAGAGCTGAACAACGCAATCTAGTAGAGTATCAAAAACTTCGCCAAACTAGCTTTCGTCTTGCTTAGTTTACCGTTAATCGTTTGCCAGGGTTACAGCACAATCACAAGAGCGTTACGAATACATAGAGCGAAGGCAGAGGCACAACAAGAAGATCATGGAAGCAGAACAACAACCAGTAGATCGTAAGAAAGAAAAATTAAAAAAAAGTTGTGGAAGAAGCACACAAGATCAGACAATTTTTCGATTTTTTTGGCGAATTGCGAATGAATCACACGACCGACCCTCCAGGAAAGTGGGTTCGAATCGCAGGGCAATGGTCACACCTTTAATGGATCGCGTTTATCGGAGGGGCAACAACAGTCACACCTCGCACTGCGGGGCGAAACGAGACGAGGCGTTTTTGTACCTCCACGAAGACCGACGACGACGACAGCGACCGTTGGAGATGGGGCGCGCGTTCGCATCGAAAGTTTGCTGAGGACTGACGCAGCGGCGACGGCAACAACGACGTCGAGGCCCCCAAAGAGGGGCCGGCACATGGCGAGGCCGAGGCCGCTGTCGCTACCAGAGGGGCACAGTGGTGTCAGTCAGAGTGCCATGCGAGAAAAGATTAAAGGGAATGGACTTTTTGAGCAGAAAACTATCATCTCGCGCTAGTATTATTTTTATACCCGTACTCAAAAAGAGTTAAGGGGTATACTGTATTTGTGGTAAAAGTCGATGTGTGTAACACAGAGAAGGAAAATTTTCCGACCCCATAAAGTATATATATTCTTGATCAGCATCAATAGCCGAGTCTCTGTCTGTCTGTCTGTCTGTCCGTCTGTCCGTCTGTCCGTCTGTCCGTCTGTCCGTCTGTCCGTCTGTCCGTCTTGATGAGCGCCTCGTTCTCAGAGACTATAGAAGCTAGAGTAACCAAATTTTTTTTCCAGACTCATGTGATATCACACTGTTACAAGTGTATTTCAAAATTTCGCCCCGCCCCCTTCCGCCTTCACAAAGGACGAAAATCTGTGGCATCCACAATTTTGAAGATACGAAAAAACTAAAAACGCAGTATCGTAGAGAATGACCATATCTATCAGATTGCCGAATCTGAACCAGATCGGATCATTATTATAGCCAGAATAAAGAAATTAATTTTCAGTTGCTTCCCCACCTCCTCTGGCGCTGCTTACGCTATTCATTCTCTGTCTCGCTCGCACACACTCTGCCCTGTGCAATGCGCGAGCAACCCCTAGCGGAGGAGATGTAGAATCTAAATGGTAGATGTAGAATATTTGTTCTAGATGTATTATCTACATTTTACATGTAGATGTAGTTAACAAATGTAGCAAAAAATTTAAAATGTAAAATTTAAAATTTTTTTTTAAATTTCAATCATAAGCTCATAAATTTATATACTGACTGAGTACGGGTATAAAAGTAGAGTCGCGTCCAGAAGCGACTCACACGTTCCTTCTCGTTATTTATTGTAACAGGATAGCCTTGAATTTGCATTAGCTTTAGGTATAAAAAGCTTAGACTTTCTGTATATCTGGAGAGTTATAATTTTGATTAAACGATAAACCCGTAACCGCAGAATCATAATGAATAATTATAATTACGTTCACGTGTAAACCAATTAATTTTATTTGTATTATTTGTTTAAATATTGCATACAAATTCTAGTTTGGATAACAGAAAATTCTACTTTCGGAAAAGTTCCATTCTTCCTCTAAAGAAAGTTTTAGTTTCTGTGCATACCTATACCACTGTGATCTTCCAGGCTTCCGCTGCCGCTGGCGCCGTGTACTTCCAGAGTCTTGTTGGCGTACAAAAGAAACTCTATAGCGAGCGCCAAGGAGACATTAGGAGAGTGAGAGAGAGAGAGATCCCCAAGGAGACAGACACAGAAAGAGTGAGAGCGCGAGAGGAAGTGTGTGGGCAAGAGAGCAGAGACAGAGGCTAAGCATTAGACGCATGCGTACAAAAGGAAGATGCTGCAATAAGGCTGCAAGGTGTATTTATAAAAGGTGAAGGTTCGTTCCCAGAAATCCCGAATCTTCAAAATGTGATTGAGTATTTTTCCTTCACGTGACATTTTCTAGAAATCTTTCATTAAAAAATCCATCAAAGAAATCAAGTTTTTGGTACCTCTACCTGTAGAAGTCATTTGGATTGAGTAATTTCTGGTTTTCTTTCAAGAATATACTTAAAATAGTATTGATAAAGCCGAACGTCTGTGAATGGCTACGAATTTCATGAGAGTGCTATCTGGGAGGAAGAGGAATACGACAACAACACTGAAGTGAAGTCGACTCGGATGAGGTAAGGACAAAAAGGAAAACAAGTTATCTTTCTCTCTTTCTATTTCTCCACATGTCGCTCTGATCCCTTTACACTTGCTTAAACCATGAACACCTATCTCTCTCTCTCTCTCTCTCTCTCTCTGCATCTAACTCATTTCTTGCATGAAGCAGCATCCAACGCACAGGCAGGGTTCAATCAACTTCAATTAGGAGGACTGCCAATTAAATCGATCAGCGTCCAGCAACAACAAATGCAAATTAATTAAACCAACGCTGTTGCTGTTGTTGTTGTTGTTGTTGCTGCTATCTAATGGAAATCCAATTGGGGACTTAACTATTTCAGAGCCAGAGCAGAGACCAGAGCAGAGCCTCGCTTGACCGGCTTTATTTTTTCTCTGCTATTTTTTTTTTTTTTATTCGCATCTCTCCCCAGCGATTTTCTCTGTTGATTCGCATTTTTGCCGCGTCTGGTTTTTCCGCTTTTGCTGCTGTCCATTGGCCTTTTCCAGTTGCGGAAAATGCGGAAATGTGTGAAAGAGAAAGCGCATAATCCAATAAGAGAAGAGCAGATGGAGAAGGAGAAGGAGGATGTGCGGTACGGGGCAACGGTGGCAACAAGTGTAACCAAAGAAATGTCGAAGAGAAATGGTAGCAGGGAATGCGGTAAGGTAAGGTGAAACTAGAGTGAAAGAAATTGAAGGCTCTTTCGGGAGAGCAGCAGAACCTACTACCAATAAAAGCTCTACCAACCAGCCCTGTTTCCTGTGTTCCCCCCTCTCACTAATTGCAAGATAGACAGGCAGGCAGGCAGGCAGGCAGACCCATTCCAATGCGTTTTATCATTTAACGCTTACACGTGACTGTGGCACATGCAACAATTGATTCATGATTATTGGCATATTTCAATCTTACGAAAGAAAAACAATAACCAATTAGTGTTACCATTTACGTAAGCTAACAAGGTCACACTGTTCAGCAATTAAAGACCAAGAATTGTGGCGAGAACAATTTTGTATGGTTATTGATAATTAGAAATCAGTTTCTTTAAATGCCACGAAACTTAAATCGTTTTAGGGCAAAAGGCCCCTGCGAAAGTTGTTGCACCGCTTCTGCTGTTGTTGTGGGGGGTTTGGGCGGGCAGCATATTAGCAGCGTCAACTGGCCATATAAAAGTGATAGACATATTAACCCAGTACTCCACATTTCTCTCTGGCCCACCCCCACCCAAAGACAAAGTAGCAATTTTCAGCCTTGTTTGTTGTTGCGTGCTGTTGCTCTCTCTCTTGGTGTGTGTGTGTGTGTGTGGGGTAGTAGTTGTGGGAGAGGGGCGTGGTGTATGCCGCCTCAGTGAGGCATGCATGTCAGACACGCGAATGCGATAAAAACGAACGTCGCCCCTCGCAGCAATCCATCCGTAGTACACAGCAGTCGAAAATTCAGTGTAAGGCACTACTTCCACTACTAGCAAAATTCTTCGGATGAAAGGAATTGTTAGCCTGGCGCCTCTGTGTACTGCCTTTGAAACTTGTGCACAAACATAAATAGGAATCATTTGCATTAATTTTTAAACCGTTTTCTACTCCGAAAATCATATTTCGTTATGGTATTCCAAGGACTCTAAGTATATTCATTTCTTTCGAGCATAATCTCTGTTGAACGGGTATATTTAAGTCGTAATAGCGAACCAAAATGTTCCCTTTTTCCTTTCGCTTATTTACGATACACAACCAGAGAGCTGAGCCGAGCCGAGCCGCAAACCCATTCAGGAAAACAAAATTGCTACAAATTGAATTGGCAGCAGAAAAAAGAGGACCAGCAACAACAACAACAAAAAAAAAACTGCTTTATGCCTTTGGCTAACTTTTGCTACGTGCATTGAAAAACCAAAAGCTGAAAAGTGCCGTGCCCGAGAAAACTGGCCACAGAAAACTGCCAAAAGGGCCAGAGTGTAGGGAAAGACTGTTGCATGCTTTTAGGCCGGAAATTATATGCATGATATGACCGTTAGTTAAGAGAGAGAGAGGCAGAGACACAGTGTGTGAA
>JAWNNB010001544.1:0-18150 GCA_035043285.1 Drosophila subsilvestris | reverse complement strand
ACGCTAGCCCCAGGAAACTGTGCAGTTGTTTTAGCGTTGTTGGCGAAACCAGTTCCTTTATGGCTGACACTTTGTCCGGGTGTGTGTGTATCCCTTCCTCGCTCACCATGTGTCCCAGGTATTTCAACTTCTGTTGGAAGAAGTGACATTTTCCTGCGTTGATGCGTAAGTTTGCCTTTCTTAATCTGTTCAATACTTCCTGGAGTTTCTGCATGTGCTCTGTTTTTTTTCTCCCAATGACGATTATGTCGTCTAAGTAAGCGAACGCGGATGGCTCCATATCTGGTCCTATGACCGAATCTAACGCTCTTTGAAACGTTGCAGGTGATGTGGTGAGACCGAATTGCATTACCTTCCATTGGTATAAGCCTCGCCCAGGGCTGTGAAGGCTGTATACTGTCGGCTTTTCCGTTGTCCTTTAGTATTCTTGCCGTGTTTCTGTTTAAGATGCTTCTTGTGGCTCCCGTATCTATTACTACTTCCATTCTCTTTCCGCCGATCGTGGCCATCCCAACGAGCTGATTGTCTTCATATCTTAGATCTGTTGTGTTCCGCTCTGTGTGCTTTGGGCTCCGGGTGATTCGCGGGGTTGTCCCGGGCCCTGTGCGGTTTTCTGCAACCTACAATTTTGATACGCCATGTCCAGTTTTTCGATTTCGGTGTATGTCCCGAATCTCATTAATTTCCGTAGGTCTTGGATAAACTCTCGTATGGTTTCTGTTTCTGCCTGTTTTCGTTCGACTACGAGTTTTATCAGGTCCTCATGGTATCGTGCCGACATGAAGTTCTCTTTTAGTTGGTTTTTTGCGTCGTCCCATGTTGTTATGGGTGCGGGTTTCGTGTGCCACCAGTCCAAAGCACTCTTCTCTAATATTACCGGCATTGCGAATCTATGTGGTCCACTTCGATACCGTATGTCTCTGCTAATTCCTCCATTCGGCTTAGGAATTCCAGCAGCTCTTCATTCCCTGAGAATGTGAGGTCCCACTCACAGGTCGTCCACCGCTATCTTTGTTTGTGTTGTAGTCCTCGGTGATTGTTTCGGGCTCCTGCCTCTTGCCTGGGTCGTTCCGAGTTGTTCCAGCCTCTCCATGACTTCCTTGATTAGATCCTTCCTTTCCGTGAATTGTATAAGTTGTTTGCTTAGTAGCTCGATTCCCTCGATCTTTTCCAGTCCAAATTCCTCGCAGTAGCTGATCAGGTTTGCTTTTGTTGCTTGACTTATCCACATCTTGACCATAAATGAGATCCCAATTCTACGCTACCACAACCTGCTCGGGCGCCACTGTGACGGCACTTCGGCCGGGGTATGCTCGCCGCGCCGGGTCCATAGAAATTTGTTTGATCTCTGGATGTGGTAGCTGAAAGAAAAGGTCTCCTGGTTCAAGAATAAGGTGACAAGAGTAAGGTGGCAAAAGTAGGTTGTTCTATTTATTTATCTAAGTTGACAGAGTTAGGGTATATCGCTGGCTCGTACTCGAGGTCTTCCTTCAGGGTCTTCAGGGCCGCACGTGGCTACTCGCTGTGCGTAGGTCGTCTCGGGGAGCCGTTATCTCTCGGATGGGTATCGGTCCTGGAGGATAATGCGCTCCAAGGATAATGAGCTCCGTGTGAGAAGTGGTGCGGAGGATAACGCGCTCCGTGTGAGAAGGGGTGCGGAGGATAATGCGCTCCGAGGATAAGAAGCGTTGCGGAGGATAATGCGCTCCGAGGAGAATAATCGTTGCGGAGGATAATGCGCTCTGGGTGAGAAGTGTTGCGGAGGATAATGCGCTCCGAGGAGAATAATCGTTGCGGAGGATAATGCGCTCCGGGTGAGAAGTGTTGCGGAGGATAATGCACTCCGAGGATAAGAAGTGTTGCGGAGGATAATGCGCTCCGAGGAGAATAATCGTTGCGGAGGATAATGCGCTCCGGGTGAGAAGTGTTGCGGAGGATATTGCGGTCCGAGGATAAGAAGTGTTGCGGAGGATAATGCGCTCCGAGGAGAATAATAGTTGCGGAGGATAATGCGCTCCGGGTGAGAAGTGTTGCGGAGGATAATGCGCTCCGAGGATAAGAAGTGTTGCGGAGGATAATGCGCTCCGAAGAATAATGGCAGCAAAGATTAAAGTGTAGAGGAATCTTACGCTCTAACACCAGAACGAATGCATTCCTAAGATGGACGGTATATAGCAAAGTTTGCCGCTTGCAATGTAGTAGAGGAATCGTACGCTCTAACCACGGGCAGTTACTGCTAACCAAGGCCTCGGGGAGCGAAGCAGTCCAAGACAGGAATGGTGCTGATGGCTCTGTCGCGGCTGTTTTTATTTTCAAAAGTCAGCTGTTGGCTTCCTTCTTTGGCACTAGCGCGTTGCCATGCTCAGCTGTTAGTGTGGCCGTTGGGTTTCTTGGTCTGGTCACACTGTAGGCGCGTAGATTCGAATGTTGGAGTGTGGCCGTTTGTGCGGTTCGTTTGGTCACACTTTTGGCGCGTGGATTCGAATGGTTAAGTGTGGCTATGGATGAGGATCGCTGGTCTTATTGTTGGTGCGTAGATTAAAAGTCGCGATGTTTGTTGTTTTAGTCTTACGTTTTTAATTTAAATAATAATTAATATTTCTTCTCTTAAACGTGGTTAATCAATGTAATATATGTAGAAAAAGTGGAGGTAATGTAAATAATAATGTAATGTAATTCCTTGCGACGTCGGCAAAGCTGGGCGTCACATTTATGTTTTAATATATGTACTTCAAAATTTGTAAACACTTATTATATTCATGTTAAAAACAATAATCCATTAAATAATTTTACATAAAATTTAAATATTTTATTTTTGCAAATTTGTATATCGGTCGAAAATTTGTATATTGTATATCGGTCGAAAAAAACGGTCATTTGCAAAAAAAAATTTGGAGTTTTATTAATTAAACATACCTACAACTTTTTCATGGTCGACCTCGTTTGATATCGATTAACGAAAAATCAAAAATTCATCTCGACCAAAAATTAAAATTTACACATGAAAATTTCTTTGTAATGATTTTCTACCATATTCGAGGTGGATTTTTAAGCCTCGAATGCTCAAATCAGTTAAACTTTAATTGAGGAAGCACCATGGATTGCCAATGTAAAAGACTGGTATTGCGAATTCGACCGTGGACGTCCTTCGTTGCAGGACGAATTTCGTGAAGGTAGTCTAAAATTAATTTTTGTGCCACTAAATATCGGTGCTGTGCGCGAAATGATTGAGCAAGATCGTCATGTCACTGTGAGATTGAGGTATTCTTGGGCATTGACGACCATTAATAAGATTTTCCATGATCACCTCGTGGTAAAAAAGGTGTAATAGCGTAGGAACCCACAAAATCTAAAAATCGAAAACATCTATACAGGGGACGAATCATGGATGTCAAAATACAAAATCGGAACAAAATCAATAATCGACGGTATGGATGTTTTAAAGCAAAAAAACCCGGATTAAGGACTGTTTTAGAGATACTTTTTCTGAGTGCCAAAAGAGCTGTGAAATTAGGTTTAAATGTTTCAAAAAAAGGTTAAATATTCATACAGAATATTGATCAAAATTTAAAAAATAATTCAGACGCTTATGTTGTGTTTTTCATAGTTAGGCCAGAAACTTAAATAGGAACCTACGTATTAATAACCTCTTTAATCAGAATTTTCCGCTAAATAGAGCAACTGCCAAGCGAAAAGCAAATCCTTGGTTCTCAAATTACCTAAAACTAGGAGTTAAAAAATAAACCAAACCAGCTTATCATAAATAGAAGAGATACAAGACTGAAAATCATTTTAAAATTTATAAAGAAAATAGACAGAATGTGGCAAAGAAAATTATCGAAGCTAAAAATCTGAATGTACATTAAAACGTTAGGAAGCAACGTCATTTAAAAAAAAAATGGCAAGCAAAAAAAATTTAGGGATAGGGAAACAACAGTTTAATAATTTCCAGTAACTGTCACAAAAAACAATACAAGACTGAGCTAAGTACGTGTTAGTAATATATTTCCAGACTTTAAATATCTATGGTTGATGGTGTTACACTATACCCCAAGTTAAAGTTTCCTGATTACATTTCTACCATGGTAAATACCATGGGTTTATAAAAAGGTGGTCAAAGGAGTTTGACGATCCCTATATAAAGAAGACTCTCTATATCTCGCTTGTTCGTCCGATTTAATAGCCTTTTCACACTGGCGACCATCCACCATCCCCCAACCATTTCTGGGATGGGCCGTAAGGTTTTGACGTTCCACAAATTTCCCAGTTATTCCACCATCCATCTGGGATGTTCCTAATTCGGACGTTTCCATGCGGTATTTTTTCGATAATTGTCAAATGCAACCAGAAGTGAGACAGTTTGTGGACTATCCTCTAGGAAATTGTTTATGAGGAGTGTTTTGCAAAACTCATGCAGGAAATTGCACACGCTGTTGGCTAACAGCCCTCCGACTATTCTGTACTCAGGAAAACAGCCCAAAGTATACAATGCTATGGCGATATAAAATTTTCATTAAACAGCATCTTTGTTTTCGGCTACATCTTTCTCCCAAAATGTCCCGAACCGCTTCTATAAAGTCCTATCATATATATTTGTATTTAAAACATTGATTGGATTTTGTAGAAGCAGTCAAAAATGACCACGCTTCAGTTTTTTCGAAACAAATATCCTTTCTAATATCTCCTCCTCGTCCACATCCTCATCATCCATGTGCAGCAACATGATTAGTTTGGTCAATGATATGTTTTACTGTTGAATCACACTTACAACCATTGCAATATTATTAATATTCATTTTAATTAAAGACGTAAACAAATTTCCGCAAGAAATTATGAGCATTAGCTGTTTCTCATGGATGGGGGATGGTGGATGGTCGCAGTGTGAATCGGAGTTTCATAATTTCAAAAATTCCTACCGTTCCTCCGGGATGGGCTCAGTGTGCAGAGGGTATAAACGGTCCATGCAAGGAATAATTTAATCTCCATAGTGGAAGAAACAAAAGAACAAAATTTTTAGTAGATCTAATAGGAATCGTTAAGTCAGGGCTATCTACGTCACCCTTGATCAGGTTGTGCATAAAAATCACACTTAGCATTTTTCTACGACTAACCTTAGTTGGTTGGAAGGTTTATTAAAATCAATCTACGAGGGTATGGATGGATTAGGATCCCGATGGATGGTGGAATAACTGGGAAATTTTCGGAACGGCAAAACCCTAAATTTTTTTACTACTGTTGAGCTACTGAGCTTTTTCAGTATCGTTGCTTTGCGATATGGCTTAGGAAAAGTCGACGATTGTTTATTTTTTATTGTGGTATCTATATAATAGCAGACGAACAAAAGTGATAGATGCGTATGTAATAGCGATAGTGAAAGAAATCGAGTCAGTTGGATAGGTTCGATTCAAGACGGGGTCATATTCAAGCCAGTTTCAGATTAAAAATCTATACCAAGGCGATGGCGAGAAATAATTGCAAGATCATGACGAAAGAAATGCGTAGGAGCGATAGCGACGATATTAGCCTAAGATCACTTCCAGATTTAGAGAGGGCAGGCAGACCAAAATTCCCGAGCAAGCGAGAGAGAGAACGAAAGAAGCGATAAAAGCTCGGGCTGCTACTGAGGCGAGTACGAGCGATATATAGAAGAAAGAGAGAGTGCGATAGAACATCATAGAGGATGCAGCTGCTGTAGCGAAACGAAGAAGGTGATATAAAGAGGCAAAAGAACGGCCCCTGCCGTGAATAATTATGAGCGGTTACCATATTTATATGCAGTTGGCAGTGCATATATCAAACAATGGTTCAATTACGTTATTCTGCACCACTGACTTTTATTTGAGGAACTTGTAAGGAAATATAAGGCTGGGAAACCCAACAACTACCATGCTGTAAAAACCTATTTCAGGCTGGGATACACTTCAGCCTGTCTAGGGTTCCTCCACATGAAATTTGTAAATTTTCTAGAAAATTAAGGGCGGGGCTGGCTGTTCGACCGAAGTGAGCGAAAACAAAGTGGGCTTGTGGTGCTGCAGAAGTAATTTCGCTGGCAGAAAAGATGACACCAGTGATTTGGTTTTGGTCATTTTGAATTACTTTTTTATTTAAATCACTTTATTTATGCTTTGCATTTTTTATACCCGTACTCAAAAAGAGTTAAGGGGTATACTGTATTTGTGGTAAATGTGGATGTGTGTAACGCAGAGAATGTCTATGTCTGTCTGTCCGTCCGTCCGGCTGTCCGCCTTGTTTAATATAATTAATTCTCAGAGACTATAAAAACTAGAGCAACCAAATTTTGTTTCCAGACTCATGTCATATCACACTGAATCAAGTTTCTTTCCAAATTTTGCCACGCCTCTCTCCGCCATCACAAAGGACGAAAATCTGTGGCATCCACAATTTTAGAGATATGATAAAACTAAAAACGCAGTTTTTTACATTTTTTGCTACATCAGTTAACAACATCTACATCTAAAATGTAGATTATACATCTAGAACAAATATTCTACATTTACCATTTAGATTCTACTTCTCCTCGCGCATTGCACAGGGCAGAGTGTGTGCGAGCGGGAAAGACAATGAATAGCGTCAGCAGCGCTAGAGGAGGTGGGGGAAGCAACTGAAAATTAATTTATGTATTCTGGCTATTACACTCATCCGATCTGACTCAGATTCGGCAATCTGGTAGATATGGTCATTCACTACGATATCGTATCTTTAAAATTTTGGCTGCCGTATATTTTCGTCACTTGTGGTAGCGGAAGGGGCGGGGCGAAATTTTTAAATACGCTTGTAGCAGTGTGATATCACATGAGTCTGGAAACAAAATTTGGTTGCTCTAGCTCTTATAGTCGCTGAGAACTAGGCGACAAACAAGACGGACAGACAGACTCGAATCGGCTATTGATGCTGATTATGAATATATATACCTTATGGGGTCGGAAACGTTTCCTTCTCCGCGTCACACACATCCACTTTTACCACAAATACAATACACCGCTTCAATCTATGAGTGCTGGTATAAAAAGTTCTGGCATAAAAAAATCCATATTCTTTAAAAAAATTTAAAGCTCCCAATCTATCAGAAAAAGTCGGTTTGGTTTAATGCTGAAAAAACAGTTCAGTTTTGTCGAGTAGTGTTATATGCGTTATCAATTTTGCTTCACCGCTATTTCCTCCAAGTTCATTGTTTTCCATTTTTATAGCAGTGACGGCATTAAGCGGATGGCATGGGGCTTGACTTGGGGCTCCCGTTGAAAATGTTTAGCAAAATGGCTGCCGGCGCTCAGTACCCACATAGTCGGGACTTTACTTTGGAAAAGTAACAATTTTGCTCGTGCAGTCCGCCATTTTTGATGACTGCATCTATTTCAGAAATTCCATGAAATTTTTGTTCTGGGCCTCGAAAAGTGTACGCCAATGGTTGTCGGGATGATTTGGTGGCAAGGTCGATCCCCGTTCTGATGTGGGGACATGGTCGTTTTTGTCAAGCGCCTCGTTGGGCGTCTCATGTATTTCATCCGCCATATTTCCATGTATCTCTGCAGCACAGCAAGTCGCAAGCGTTCCTATTTTCGCATACAAAACTGGACTGAATTCACACTTTCGGCATGCTCATCTGAGAGCAACTCCCTCTCAGAGTCTGTACCAAATGAGCCGAACAAGTTATCGTTAAAATTAACATTTATTGTTTTTGATAACAGAATAGTCATAAAATTTCTCCTTCTCCGACATACACATAAAAGATTAATACAAGTCATACATAAAAGATAATAAAAAAAATTAATGATAATATTAAAGATAACAACAAAAAATTATGTATTTGCCTTTGTCGTCTGTGTCCATAACCATGGTAAAAATGTCCTTGTCCTTTACCTTGTGTTGGTTGCTTTTTTTTGGCCATGGGGTTGGCTTTGTTTTTTTTTTCTTAGCAATCCCAACCGAATGTTTCTCATATAATCTGTGAAGGCATAGCTCTCCATGTATTTAGATTCTGAAAAAAATATAGACGGCATTCTATAACACAAGGGAACAAGGTTTTGTTGATTAAGAACTGAATGTTGTTTTTAAGGTAAGTGGGGACGCTGAATCCAGCTCTGTACTTGGTTTTTTTCCTATCAGATCGAGTTTTGCGATATACCGTTATATCCAAAGTTAAGGTCCTTCCCCTACATATAGTGGACTTGAAAACGGTTTACCATATTCTGTTTAAAAAAATATTTCAAACTAGCCAACAATACTGTCTTTAAGTCGTGCCTACATTGGTTTTAAATTTGACCAACGAATTCAAAGATATCGTTGTAAACAAAACGAGAAGGAACATGAGTCGCTTCTAGTCGCGACTCTACTTTAATACCCGTACTCAGTCAGTATACAAATTTCTGAGCTTATGATTGAAACTTAAAAAAAAATTTTAATTTTACATTTTTTGCTACATTTTTTAAATGTAGATTATACATGTAGAACAGATATTCTACATCTACCATTTAGATTCTACATTTCCTTCGCGCTTTGTCCATGGCAGAGTGTGTGAGCCAGAAAGAGAATGAATATCGTCAGCGACTCCAGAGGAGGTGGGAAGCAACTGAAAATTAATTTCTTCATTCTGGCTATAATAATGATCCGATCTGTACCAATCTGGTAGATATGGTAATTTTCTACGATACTGCGTTTTTAGTTTTATCGTATCTTTAAAATTGTGGATGCCACAGATATTCGTTCTTTGTGAAGTCGAAAGGGGGCATGGCAAAATTTTTAAACAAACTTGATTTAGTGTGAAACACATGAAAACAAAATTTGGTTGCTCTAGCTTTTATAGTCTCTGAGAACTAGGCGGCAAATAAGACGGACAGACGGACCGACGGACAGACAGACAGAGACTCGGCTATTGATACTCATCAAGAATATATATACTTTATGGGGTCGGAAAATTTTCGTTCTCGGCGTTACACACATCCACTTTTACAACAAATACAGTATACCCCTTAACTCCTTTTGATTACGGAAATAAAAAAAAAATTTAACAAAAGAAATAAATATTATCTTGTTTAAAAATTAATATAAAAAAAAATAAAGGCAAAAATCACAGTATAAATACATTCAGTTTAACATATTTTGAATGTGATAAAATCTATTTTATTCCAATCGGTGGACAAAAGAAAAAGTTATTAGTACTCCAATTTACTTATAACTAATTAACAAATTTTCTTGTATAAGATTTTCTTAAATTATAATTATCTTTTTTAATGTAGATAACAATCCATTGTGGTTCTTGTTCATCACTAGAGTATAGTTCTTTCCTTCAGGTCGCCTTTTTAAGTTACAGGTTTTCAAAGTATTTTTGATTTTCTTCCAAAAGTTTCAAGCTCAAAAAGTCATAACTTTACTCCTCACTCAGCGATTTTCAAATTTTTATACCCGTACTCAAAAAGAGTTAAGGGGTATACTGTATTTGTGGTAAAAGTGGATGTGTGTAACGCAGAGAAGGAAAATTTTCCGACCCCATAAAGTATATATATTCTTGATCAGTATTAATAGCCGAGTCGATAGAGCCATGTCTGTCTGTCCGTCCGTCTGTCCATCTTGTTTGACGCCTCGTTCTCAGAGACTATAAAAGCTAGAGCAACCAAATTTTGTTTCCAGACTCATGTGATGTCCACTGAATCAAGTTTCTTTCCAAATTGTGCCACGCCCCCACCGCCATCACAAAAGACGAAAATCTGTGGCGGCCACAATTTTTAAGATACGATAAAACTAAACGCAGTATCGTAAGGAATGACCATATCTTCCAGATTGCCAAATCTGGTACAGATTGGATCATTATTATGGCCAAAATGAAGAAATTAATTTTCAGTTGCTTCCCACCTCCTCTGGCGTTGCTGACGCTACTCATTCTCTTTCCGCTCGCCACCTCTGCTCTGTGCAATGCGCGAGCACCCCTAGCGGAGGAGATGTAGAATCTAAATGGTAGATGTAGAATATCTGTTCTACATGTATAATCTACATTTTAGATGTAGATGTAGTTAACCAATGTAGCAAAAAAATGTAAAATTTACATTTTTTTTTAAATTTCAATCATAAGCTCACAAATTTATATACTGACTGAGTACGGGTAAAAGAGTAGAGTCGCGACTAGAAGCGACTCACGTTCCTTCTCGTTTTATCAAAATTTTGCAACGAGCCGGACCGTTGTCGTGGTTAAAAGTCCAAAATAAAGAAGTTGCAACAGATCAAGAAACACAAAAGTGTGTATACCAAGTCACAGGAAATGCGTATGTGCTAATCGTGCGTGTGTTGAGCTAAGTTAATCGAGTAAAGGAGAAAATAAAACTCTAAAAAACTAAAAGAAACAAAAGTATTGTCGTCTTAGTTGCTTTGTGCATGAAACGAGCGACAGATTTATACATATTAGATTTTTAGCTACTGCTGCTGCACTGCTCGCTGGAACGGCTGATATCTTGGAACTGGCTTTGAACAGCAACGGAAATTGGGTTTTGTTGTTAATCCACCATTCCAAATCATCAAAATATTAACTTTACATGCCATGTAAACTTTTTGCAAACTACTACTACACACAAAGTGTTAGAACGAAACAAAACTAGGAGAGTACAACTGTCATTTGCACTCACTCCACTTTTAGTGTTGAACACTTTTTCTAAGATATAGAATATACTCTACAGCAAGAAATGTATTTCAGTATTTTTGAGTACATACACTACTGTACAGTACTGTCCAGTAGGAATGAATTTAATCATGCAGACCTTTAATATGTATGTATGCACAGGACAAAAACAATTATATCACATGAAAAGTTTTGATGAGAAGTGTTCTCATAAAAATTATTTGTGACCAGTAGGGCTAAAACAGAGCTGGAGTGAAAATGCAACAAATGCGCAACGTGCAGCTTTTGAGCTGAAAGATCAAAAGGCGTTACATTGTGGTAAATCGACCCAACTGAACATTGTTAAAAAGTGTGTATCGTCTTCGCAGGCCTGGTAAAAGTTAAAAGCAATTCACAGGCCAAGCGGACCAGCAAGATGTGTGCTGTTAATCAAACAGCTGTTGTCGCTGAAAATGTCAGAAGACATGCGTGCACTGGAATATTTGCACAAATTCCAGGCGGTACATGAGGCTTTAGCAGAGTCCGCATAAATGTTGATGAAAAGCTTTTATCTGTTGTGATGCTAAATGGTCTGCCAAAATCTTATGAAAGTTTTGTTGTTGCGATTGAGACTCGGGATGATTTGAAATCACTTATTGCTGAAGGACATGGAACTGTAAAAGTAAAGTTCGGTGATGGAGCGGTTACACTAGAAAATGTTATCTTGGTGCCAGATTTACGGTTCAATTTTATATCAGTCTCAAAAGAATTAAGCAATGGCAAACAAGTTTTTTTTGAGAAAAATTAAGCGATGATTTTTGAAAACGGAAATGTGTTAATAAGAGCACATCTGGAAAATGGATTGTTTATGGTTAATGACAATCGGGAAAAGTGCATGAACATTGTAAATGTTGAGACAGATACTTTTAAATGGCACAACAGGTTCGGTCATGTAAATGTAATAGGTCTCAAACGCATTTGCACCCCAAAAAAGGTGTGTGCAACATGTTCAAAAAGCAAGATTTGCGTGCAACTATTTCAATCAAGCCCAAACTGGTCAAAGGGTGTACTAGGCGTGACACATAGTGACGTATGCGGTCCAATGAAAAAGAAAGAGTTTGGAACTCCATGTTAGATGCAACGCTGCGACGCATTGGATTGGTGCCGACTGCCAATGAGCCCTGCTTCTATTATAAGCCAGGTAATAACATGTATGTATCAGCTGTCTACGTAGATGATATTATTTTGGCGTGCGAAGACCTGGACGATCTATCTACTATCAAGAAAAAGTTTGCAGCAGAGTTTTACGTAGTTGACATCGGGCCTATGCAATACAACATGAACGATTGTCGACAGACGCCCACTCCGCTGGAAGCTGGTTACCAGGTGGCATGCAACAAGGAGGACTGTCGCAAGGTCAACTTGACATCGTTTCAAAAGCTAATTGGGGAGTTATCTTATCTTGCACTTATGACCCGTCCGGACATTGCACATTCGGTGAACAAGTTGGCACAACGCAACAAGGATCCCCATTCCGTGCATGAAGCGGCAGCTAAGCATATCCTTCGATATCTAGCCAAGACTATCGACTGGAATATATGCTACAAAAAACAAGGCAAGGCAATTGAGTGTCAATGCAGATTGGGCAAGTGATATGACAAACCGCAAGTCATTCACTGGCTATGTATGCACCTTAGCAGGTAAAGCGATTTCTTGGGAGTCAAGAAAGCAATTGACAGTCGCGCTCAGTTCCACGGAGGCTGAGTACATCGCCTTGTTATCTGCAGCAAAGGAGGCAATATACTTTCGCAACCTACTCATTGACTTAAAGCTGATGACCAAGGAGTCAGCTATTCAAATGTACGGTGACAACATAGGAGCACAGCAGCTGGCTAGAAACCCTATGTTTCATGCACGTACAAAACACATCGACGTCAAGGTTCACCATGTTCGAGAGGTACTTAAGAGAGGTGAAATCTAAACTTGTTCCTACTCAATAAATAGCTTTAACATATACTTATACTGTAAGGGAGTGCCCGTACAACGGGGCGTGTATATATGTAGATAGAGGGAGTGGGAGGTAGAACCTCAAGTATTTTTATTTTTTTATTTTTTATAGTTAGTAAGTTCTTTAATATCCACCCTAGCAATACTTTTTCGTTATTATTTTGGCTGTAAATAGTGAAGAATAGAGGCGGAAGCCGCGTAGGGAGAGACATCGTAAATTCATGGGGCAAACCGTGACCGTGACTCATCATCTCTGACAGCCCCACACACTAAGCCACAGCAAAGAACAAGTGACGTCACACCTGACGAACGAGCACAACAAGCCGCGATATACGGGAGAGAGCAGCTGCAGGCAGAGCATACGTCACGGGCAGAAACGGCGCACCGCCACAGAGAGCGACGCATACATCACGGTCAGAAACGACGCACTGCAGAAGAGAGAGCAACGACGCTAAAAATGCAGCCCAGCGACAGAACACAGCGGCAGAGCCGCAGGCAGAGGAACGAAGTCCGAGCAGCGACTCTCAGCAGATATTCTCAGCAGAGGGTGGACCCACCCTTGCACATGGAAAAGAGAGAGACAGAGAGAGCCAACGGGAAGCGATCGGGACGCGACCCGAGCTAAAAGCAGCGACGCTGCCTGGAAAAAAAAGTTCGAGCACGCGTCAGAAAGTGCGTTCGAGAGTTAAGTGGAGATCGCCAAAAAGACCAGTCGTGTTCGCGGAAAAGACCAAATTCCAACCAAAGGGTGACACGTGCCCCGTCGCCAAAAAGTGCCGTGCCTACCCCTTCCCCCACGAATAAAACACAGAAGACAAAGCAACCACAAAACGAGCCGCACGGGATACCAGGCCGTGGAGAGGGTAAGCTAGCCTCACTTAAGTGAGTAGGGGAGCAATAGCGGTGCGATACGTAGGGATTGTTAAATAAAGAAATCGAGACAAATTACACAAAATTTACCCGATTTATTCTCCTGGGAGGGAACTGGGAGCTCATACTGGTACCCCCGACCCCTTCCGCCACGATCGAAGTCCACTTAATTTATCCAAGTCCTAACCCCAACTTGCAGAAGCCGGACGCGGCAGCACGGCAACTGCAGGTAATCGTTCTCCTTCCCCTATTAGCTGTTTCCCCTAAGAGTGGAGAGTCAGTCTGCGGCACTGAACGTGGAAACACGGTGCCCGTAGATCTGAGCCTTTCCTTTCCCCCCGTAATTGTTTCTTTAGAGGGGAGACTCAGTCTGCGGCACTGGTCGTAGAAACACGGTGCCCGTAGATCTGAGCTTTCCCCTTTCCCCCTATAGCTATTTCCCCTTAGAGTGGGAAGTCGGCCCGCGGCAGTCGACGCGAGAGCACGGTGCTCGTGGGTCCGATTTTCCCCTTTCTTGTAGTGAAACTCACCCTCACCTTTGGGAGCCAGTCTACGGAACCGGAAGCGAGAGCACGGTGCCCGTGGATCGGATCCTTCCCCTTCCCCCGTAGTGGCGTCCCTCCCCCTACTCACGTGTCCGCACTCGCAATATAGTGCATCTGTGCGACACGCATCTCATCTTCTCGAGGTCCCACACAAATTATATCTTGCTGTAGTGGACCGGGCCCTGGCCAGACTAAGATTCTGTACCCCAGCGGAACTTCTTTACAATACAAATAGCAATTTTTTTCAAAAAACAATTTTCACACAAAAATAAATGAAATAGTCGTTCAAACACACATTTTTATATCAAATTTTTAAATTTTTTTTTCGAGGAACCTGTTTGGTTACGCAGCCAAATACATAGATTCTAGACAGTGGTGCAGCAGTAGAGTAAATCCTTATTATTGTTCGCACTGCCCACTGTATTAAATTGTCATCTACCTACAAACATATGTAAACATTCATGCTCCCGCACCGCAGCATGCCTATGCAGGCGTTCTCTCGCTTCTTCATCTCGCACCTTTCTTTCTTTCGCCTTCGCTACCACTCTCTCTCTGTCTATCAATCGCTCGTACTCGGCTAAGCAGCAGCCCGAGCTTCTTTCGCTTCTTTCGTTCTCTCTCTCGCTTGCATTAGGGCACGGGCAATTCGGTCTGCCTGCCCTCTCTTAGTCTTGATCTTGCAATCACTTCTTGCACATCGTCTTGGAATCGAGCTATTCAATCCGACACCGTCTTAAACCGACCAATGTATGCCCATAGCTATGATGGACAATACATATTCGCAACGCGTGCATATTATGGTCCATATGCACACAAATTTTATAAATCAATATATTGTAATATATCATCAATATGTAATTATTATATTAATTGCTACACACATAGAACCATGTCATATGTATAGCTACTACTAAATGAGTAAATATTGGCAATATTATTAATATATACATATAATATATACAACTGGATATATTTACTTTACAATTATGATTTTATAAAAACATTTTATGTTTTGGTAAATTGGCAATATATTTTTGTTAACGGTAGAAACATACAATAATGATCCTTCCGCAGGTTCACCTACGGAAACCTTGTTACGACTTTTACTTCCTCTAAATAATCAAGTTCGGTCAACTTTTGCGAAACAACCGTAACACGCAAGGCGTCACAGTGATCACGTCCGGAGACCTCACTAAATAATTCAATCGGTAGTAGCGACGGGCGGTGTGTACAAAGGGCAGGGACGTAATCAATGCGAGTTAATGACTCACACTTACTGGGAATTCCAAGTTCATGTGAACAGTTTCAGTTCACAATCCCAAGCATGAAAGTGGTTCAGCGGTTTACCCGGACCTCTCGGTCTAGGAAATACACGTTGATACTTTCATTGTAGCGCGCGTGCAGCCCAGGACATCTAAGGGCATCACAGACCTGTTATTGCTCAATCTCATTATTGCTAGACGCAATTTGTCCATTTAAGAAGCTAGTGTCCTTATAATGGGACAAACCAACAGGTACGGCTCCACTTATATAAACACATTCAAACACAATAAACATTTTACTGCCACCATGAATGAAGGCTATATAAGCTTCAACACCATAATCCTGAAGATATCTATTTAATATATTTGAGTCTCGTTCGTTATCGGAATTAACCAGACAAATCACTCCACGAACTAAGAACGGCCATGCACCACCACCCATAGATTCGAGAAAGAGCTATCAATCTGTCTTACACACTTATGTTCGGACCTGGTAAGTTTTCCCGTGTTGAGTCAAATTAAGCCGCAGGCTCCACTCCTGGTGGTGCCCTTCCGTCAATTCCTTTAAGTTTCAGCTTTGCAACCATACTTCCCCCGGAGCCCAAAAGCTTTGGTTTCCCGGGAAGCGACTGAGAGAGCCATAAAAGTAGCTACACCCAATTGCTAGCTGGCATCGTTTATGGTTAGAACTAGGGCGGTATCTGATCGCCTTCGAACCTCTAACTTTCGTTCTTGATTAATGAAAACATCTTTGGCAAATGCTTTCGCTTAAGTTAGTCTTACGACGGTCCAAGAATTTCACCTCTCGCGTCGTAATACTAATGCCCCCAAACTGCTTCTATTAATCATTACCTCTTGATCTGAAAACCAATGAAAGCAGAACAGAGGTCTTATTTCATTATCCCATGCACAGAATATTCAGGCATTTGAAGCCTGCTTTAAGCACTCTAATTTGTTCAAAGTAATTGTACCGGCCCACAATAACACTCGATGAAGAGCACTAATGCAGGTTTTTAAATAGGAGGAATATATAAAAAAATACAAGTACTTAATCATATATAAGAACTCCACCGGTAATACGCTTACATACATAAAGGTATAGTACTAACCACAATTGTAAGTTGTACTACCCGTATGAAGCACAAGTTCAACTACGAACGTTTTAACCGCAACAACTTTAATATACGCTATTGGAGCTGGAATTACCGCGGCTGCTGGCACCAGACTTGCCCTCCAATTGGTCCTTGTTAAAGGATTTAAAGTGTACTCATTCCAATTACAGGGCCTCGGATATGAGTCCTGTATTGTTATTTTTCGTCACTACCTCCCCGAGCTGGGAGTGGGTAATTTACGCGCCTGCTGCCTTCCTTAGATGTGGTAGCCGTTTCTCAGGCTCCCTCTCCGGAATCGAACCCTGATTCCCCGTTACCCGTTGCAACCATGGTAGTCCTAGATACTACCATCAAAAGTTGATAGGGCAGACATTTGAAAGATCTGTCGTCGGTACAAGACCATACGATCTGCATGTTATCTAGAGTTCAACCAATGTAACGATCTTGCGATCGCTTGGTTTTAGCCTAATAAAAGCACACGTCCCATAAGGTCCGTGTTTTAATTGCATGTATTAGCTCTAGAATTACCACAGTTATCCAAGTAACTGTTAACGATCTAAGGAACCATAACTGATATAATGAGCCTTTTGCGGTTTCACTTTTAATTCGTGTGTACTTAGACATGCATGGCTTAATCTTTGAGACAAGCATATAACTACTGGCAGGATCAACCAGAATAATGTTTTTGTTTCGTGCGCATATGCACACATATGTAAATATTTGACAACTCAATATACTTTTGAATAAAAAAAGCAGTATAAGAATACATAGTTTTTAACAACAGTTTATGAGAATTTGTTAAACGAATGCGGCCAATTTTATATAGCACTCACATTCGCCATTTTTCTCTATATATTTTTTCTTTATATACTTAATATAATAATTTTAGCAATACAAATATAACGAAAAAATAAATATTTATTCATTCGTTTAATTTAATTTAATTTTTACAAGATTATTAAATATATCCATATAAATATATACATTTTTTCGTTCAAAAATATCTTTTTATTTGCACTTAATATATTATCACACGTATATATGCTTAAACCAATATAAATTGTGTTTAAGCTTTGTATTTTGACAACAAATTTAAAATTTATCTAATTTCTTATACGTTATTTGCGATATACATTAAATAAAACCAAACACATGAGTTCATGTAGAATGGAGTTTGATATATTGGCAATATTTGAATTTGCATATAAATCGCTTTGATTATATGCTGGTACATTGTTGAGAAATGGTTCATATACACTTATAAAACATATAAGACCATTTCTAGAAAATTTCACGATAAAAATTCGAAACCACAATGATATATACTAAAACGAATTCACGCTTCAATATATCTTGGCAAGTTTCACTAAATTATCTTCAAGATCAATTTGTTGCAAGCCAAGCATTTAAAATTAAAGAACTTTTTTCACAACAAATATCACTTATACAACTACTATGAGTATAATGACAACATGTATAAATATCATATCCAATACTATACCAAATATTGCACACAATATTGATGGACATCAACTGTCCATCATGTATAGGTTTTTTGCCACGGCTTCCGAAAATCGGGTGTTTTTAACTCCGAGTGCCTCTCAATAGTCATTTGTTCTCGTATTTTATTACAAGAAACGCACTATCACTTCAATATTATTCATATATATTAATAAACACATATGTATCCAACCACATAAAATTAACAGACATTTCCAGCTAAGTATATTCCCCATATCATATGAAAATCA
>JAWNNB010001543.1:0-19557 GCA_035043285.1 Drosophila subsilvestris | reverse complement strand
AGTTTATATTATAAAGATTTTAGTTTATATTAAAAGTAAAAAAATTCAGAAACAAAAAAAACATCAAAATATGCATTACTTTAATATTCGTTTTTATCTTATTAATGATACCCATTATGTTTTATGGTATCCTTTAGATGTTTTGGCATATATTTTATAATTTGTTCCGTATAGTCATGGCCAAGTTTAGCCCACTCTTCCTGAAGCCGTTCCTTTAAGTCGGATTTGGACGATATTGGCGTTTTGTGCACACGGCGGTCCAACTCACTCCACAAATTCTCAATAGGATTGAGATTTGGCGGTTTGGTTCGGCGTTTTCAAGACTTTTGGGCAGTTAGAAAGCAACCAAGACATGACTTTATGCGCCTTTTGTTTCGGGTCATTGTCCTGATACAGCTTGAATGTGTTGCCAATACCCATTTTCACTGCCGACTGCTTCAAATTTTCATTCAAAATTTTCAAGTACTGGTCTTGGCTTATTATGCCATCAATGAATACAAGATTTCCCACTCCTTTTGTAAAAATGCAGCCCCAAATCATCACACTTCCCCCGCCGGCCCCTCATCGCGCCAATAGTAGTTCTCCGAGGGCGAAATTATTCTTTAAGTCTGGAAAAAAATTTGAATATATCTAAATTTATTTATTTATTATTATTTTATTTGTTCAAATTAGTTTTTTTAGTCCCTATAAGCTAATTTCGATTGATTTTTGTGTACTATTATTTTCTTTTTGTTATTTTCTAATATAAAATTATGTGATTCATCTATGTTTATTACTTTATATGGTCCTTTATAAGTGTTGTCTAACTTACGTCCTGTTTCGTTTTTGACCAACACTATGTCTCCTAAGTTATTTCAATACTATTTACATGTCTGTCATAGTTGGCTATATATAGTGGATAACATAAATATTCGGTTTTTTTTCCAACTTCAAACGCGAATAAAATATATAAAACTTACAAAAAATAAAAATTTAAAATGCTATATTAAAGCTTGTAATATTACCTTTTCATATAAGTTTATATTATAAAGATTTTATTTTATATTAAAAGTAAAAAAATTCAGAAACAAAAAAAACATCAATATATGCATTACTTTAATATTCGTTTTTATCTTATTAATGATACCCATTATGTTTTATGGTATCCTTTAGATGTTTTGGCATATATTTTATAATTTGTTCCGTATAGTCATGGCCAAGTTTAGCCCACTCTTCCTGAAGCCGTTCCTTTAAGTCGGATTTGGACGATATTGGCGTTTTGTGCACACGGCGGTCCAACTCACTCCACAAATTCTCAATAGGATTGAGATCAGGCGGTTTGGGGCGGCGTTTTCAAGACTTTTGGGCAGTTAGAAAGCAACCAAGACATGACTTTATGCGCCTTTTGTTTCGGGTCATTGTCCTGATACAGCTTGAATGTGTTGCCAATACCCATTTTCACTGCCGACTGCTTCAAATTTTCATTCAAAATTTTCAAGTACTGGTCTTGGTTTATTATGCCATCAATGAATACAAGATTTCCCACTCCTTTTGTAAAAATGCAGCCCCAAATGATCACACTTCCCCCGCCGTGTTTCACGGTTGGTTTTAGGTGCTTCTTCTGCAGCTCAGTATTTGGTTTCCGCCAAACCATGGTCTTGCCGTCACTGCCAAAAAGGTTGAATTTACTTTCGTCTACGAAAATAAAATCCTCCCACAGCTTTGGTTCTTTTTGGAGTACTCCTGGGCAAATTTTAATATGAAGATTATCAAATAATTATCGCATAGAAACGTGCAAACCTTATAGCCTATTCCCACAGGCAACCATCCACCTTCCATTTCGGGGATGGTCCGTAAGGTTTTGTGGTTCCGAAAATTTCCTAGTTATTCCACCATCCATCTGGGATGTTCCTATTTTTTCGATTATTGGCAAATGCAACCATAAATATTTGACATTTACAACAAAAAAGTGCAATTCACTACGAAAATGAAAACAATGACTGACAGGAAAATGGGAAAAACCAACAACAAAATATTCTCAGGCACAAAAACTCAGAAGTGAGATAGTTTGTGGACTATCCTCTGGGAATTTGTTTATGAGGAGTGTTTTCCAAAACTCATGCAGGAAATTGCACACGCTGGTGGCTAATAGCCCTCCGACTATTCTGTACTCAGAAAAATAGCCCAAAGTATGCTATGGCGATATAAAATTTTCATTAAAAGCGCATCGTTTTCGGCTCAACAAATTTTCACCGAACGGAATTATGAGCATCAGCTGTTTCTCATGGATGGTGGATGGTGACAGTGGGAATCGGAGTTATACATCTGTCAAAAATTCCCACCGTTTCTCATAGATGGGCTGTGTGGGAAAATGCTATTAGGAACCATCCCCGAAATGGATGGTGGATGGTCGCCTGTGGGAATAGGCTATTAGGTATCTTACATCTTACAGCTGATCCTATAAAGTGTACCCGTATACTTTGTAGCTTCAGCTTACCGTCTAAACTCAGTTTGCTCTATTAGACTTGTATTCAAAAATAGACTTCCAGACAACTGGCTTTGGATTATCGTTTTTTACTTTCTTCATGGCTATATATAAAGCCCATATATATATTTAGCATTATAACAACTATATGGATTTAGAATTTAAAAAAATTAATTTCAATAAATTTCGTTATAGAAGAAATATTTACAATTCCGGAAGCGATTTGGTCGTCCGCTGATGGAACCCATTTCATGTTTGCTTTATTTAATGACACACAAGTTGGAATGATGACATATCCCTGGCTATCGTCTGGAGCCTTGTTTGCTGGATCCGGCTTTTCTTCAGGAAGTTATTTTCCAGAAACCAAACATGTTAGGTATCCAACGCCAGGCACTGTCAATCCGGAAGTGCAGTTATGGGTGGTCGACATTACCAATTTTGATTCTATTGAACAAGTTGAATTGAGACCACCAAAATCTCTTAATGGACAGTAAGCTTGCACATTTGCTAATCTTTATTCTCACATTGAAAAATATAATTATTTATTCTAATTAAAGGGACTATTACCTAACATCAGCAGGTTGGGTATCAGATAGCAATCGCCAGGTATCTGTGGTCTACATGGGACGGTCTCAAAATTATAGTGTAATCACTACATGCTCTAAACAACAAAATTGGAATTGTTTAGAAGTAAGTAACCTATTTAAAAATTAAAATGTTTAAAACCATATAATGTATAACACAAATATTAAGATTCACTCTGAACGTGCTCCAGAAGATGAATGGTTAGATATATTTCCTCACCCGACTTTTTCGTCGGATGGCAACAGCTTTTTATTACTCGCGAGTATTCAAGAGTCTGGGCACGATCATTTTACGCATATAAAACATATAACAATATCGCAACAAAGAATTTCTGTTATCTCTCATGGTCGATATGAGGTATGTATAAAGTATATGTCATGTACACATGTAAATTTCCTAATTTATTTATACATTTTGTTTCAGGTAATAAAAATACTTTGTTGGGATACAATAAATCATATAGTATACTATTTGGCTACTCAAGATAAGAAACCGGGTCAAAGACATTTATATACTGTTAAAGATCCAATACATGATGATACAAGAAAGTATGAAAGCTGTTTATTAAAACGTTATTTTACTTTTACAACATTTTTCATCAACAGAACCGAGCCACAATGCATTACTTGTGATTTAGGCGAGGCCCTCTGGAGTAGTCGGTATTACTATATAAACTGTTCACATTTTGACGCCTTTATTACGCCGTCACTAGGCGTAGCAACAAGCTATGGAATTGAGTTCTACATTTTGGAATGCCAGGGTCCTGGACTACCAGTATCAGGAGTTCACATGCATAAAACTCACAGTTTAGTTAAAATTTTATATGACACACGGCCATTTTATACAGAGAAGCTCCAAAAACTCGCATTACCAATCCAACGATCTTTTGAAATCCCCTTGCCACATGGAAGCCGTGCTCAGGTTCAATTACTGCTACCACCCAGCTGGAGAGAAGAGCTCCGGGACGCTGCATTTCCTGTTGTTGTCGAAGTGTAGGCAATATTAAAATTTTATTTAAGGAAACGAATATTTGTTAATTATGAGTGTTATCTGTAGGGCTTTTATCACCGGTTGGTTAAGATTTCAATCGGCGTTACAGCATCTTCAGAAATTTCATTTTTAAGAATGTCAAATTAAACTTTTTTAAAGAATTTAAAATAATGTTATTTTTTCTTATGTTTTTATTCATTGTTATTATTTCAAAATTCAAAATTCATAAAAGTCGAAAAAAAATTATATTATATTCCATTTTAATTAACAATACTTTAATCGACGCCTAATTAATGCACAAAAATATAAGGACGCAGAATTTGTCTTTGTTTTTTTAACTTTTTTCTGAGTATTTAAATTCAAAATTTTGAATATACATAATACTGCATATAAATCCATATCTTTGCATTTGAAAGCTTAATATTTCCCAGACGGTAAACTGAAGCTAAAAACAGAATTGAAAAGTTCATTACAACCAAATGTAAGACCTAAGATATGGGGAAAAGAGAGAGCTACTGTTGAAAAAAGCATACAAAAAATAACATTTTTATTAATTTAATTGCTATAAAAACAAAAATTATTATTTAGCATGTTTAAAGCCCCGAATCTATAAAAAAAAAGTTAATTTGGTACGAAGCGGAAAAATGGTGACGGGCCCTCTCGGCCATGCATCCCTTGGTATATGACAGTGTCACCTTGGATTGGGTTAATTCCTCCGAGAGTTTTCTTCTCTCCGCCCGACTGCAATTAGCCAGCATCCATGGCAGAGACTTTACCGTACCAGACCATGTTTCCAGCCACCCTCACGTGGAGAGTATAGTCGAACTTTGACCGGTGTTTACTGTTACGGCGGGTGACGGCTTCGGTAATGATCCAAGTTTTTTCGACAAATTGTGCCAACGTTTCAAGTCTATCGATAGGTTATTTATTGGGCTTTAGTCGGAGATTGACTTGCCCAACTCAAAACATTTACCTTGTTCTCCGTAAACCAAGCCTTGATTTATCGGCTGCAAAGAAAATACAGCCCCAGACTTGGCGCAAACTTATTGCTGGTATGCCAAAAAAAATCGCCAAGGACATGGAAGAAAAGTGTGGCTATATCAGATACTAGCGTAATATTACTAATAATAAGAAACGAATTGGAAGAACTTTGATACGCTTTGAGTTTTTGGCTCTGTAGAATTGCTGTACTTATGTTTTTATGTTCTATGTTTTTTAGATATAACCGATCACAAACTTTATATTTGAAGAGAAAATTATTACGTTAAATATGCTTATAATCTTCTGTAGGTTAGTAAACTAAAAGTTAATTGAATTTTTTCTATATGTTTGTTAAAAAATTTTTACGTGACGTGAACAAAATTTCATAAGCATGTACTTATGTACTTATTATTTTGACCAGTAGTGTATATTTTAACTAAAATAATTTTAAGTACATATGTACGTACATATGTATGTATGTATATGCATGTAAGAATATGTATGATCTATGAATATATCATACCTACAAACATACATATGTACATATGTAAAAACACTTGTTTTATATTTAATAAACAAACTATTTACACATCATTTTTTACATACAATACATACAATCATACATACATATGTATGTAATCCCTGTAGCAAAGCCGCGTTGGGTCAGGGCAAGCCCTACCCTGAATCATCCTTACCCCAGCCCGAGTGTACAGTTATGGTGAGACAGACAGTCATCCATTAGTCCCCCTGTATCACCCGATTGCTGACGGCCGAGAGTTACTTTAATTGAGGATTTTATTTTAGATACGCATTTTCTGAGCCGAGACTTTTTTATACCCGTACTCAAAAAGAGTTTAGATGTATATTGTATATGTGGTAAAAGTGGATGTGTGTAACGCAGAGAAGGAAAATTTTCCGACCTCATAAAGTATATATATTTTTGATCAGCATCAATAGCCGAGTCGATAGAGCCCTGTCTGTCCGTCCGTCCGTCTGTCCTTCTTGTTTGACGCCTAGTTCTCAGAGACTATAAGAGCTAGAGCAACCAAATTTTGTTTCCAGCCTCATGTGATATCACATTAAACCAAGTTTCTTTCAAAATTTTGCAACGCCCCCCTCTTCATTCACAAATAACGAAAATCTGTGGCATCCACAATTTTGAAGATACGATAAAAAACGCAGTATCTTAGAGCATTACCATATCTACCAGATTGTCAAATCTGGTACAGATCGGATCATTATTATAGCCAGAATGAAGAAATTAATTTTCAGTTGCTTCCCCCACCTCCTCTGGCGCTGCGGACGCTATTAATTTTCTTTCTCGCTCGCACACACTCTGCCCTGTGCAATGCGCGGAGATACTAGATTTAAATTTAAGTAGATTACTTTTTCTTCGATGTACTCACGCCAAGTAAGTCTTCTATCCATATGAACACCGAGGTATGTTACTTCGTGGGTTTCAGGTATAGTGGAGGGAAAGTTTGTCTGTTAAGGATAAAGATGACATGCTTGCAAATGTGAAAGTTGTTGTTAGCCTGTTTGTCGGTAGATCTGCTACAATGTCAATCCAAGCACTCTTTCTTGGGGTACAACAGCTTCAATTGGATGTTATTCGGAGAAGAAATCTTTTCATCGTACTGCGAAACTTTTTTGCTGTAGACATGACTCCATATACTGCGCAACACGGCAATGCTATGATCAGTAACACGAAGAGTGCTTAACAGATCTATCATCTTATCACTCGCCCATTCTACTTAAACTTTACGACCATCCACAGCTTTCGGAACGCCCACACTTTCTAACATCTAGCTAAACAAATTGGCTCAAATACAGGAAGTACATAGGCTCCCATATTGATGGCTGCCCAAACATTTATTATACAGATGACATTGATAGCTCAGTTGAAGCATTAGTATCCTCAATGTCACTGGCGCAAAATACTCTACACCAAAACATAAACCATAAACAGCTAATAAACTTTCCAACAACAGTCGCGTTTCTAGGCACATTGAAGTGCTGCCATGCGATAAACGAAGGCTTTCGGTAAGAGTGGCAAGCCCACAGGTCACTTACTTACTCGACTTCACGTCACGACTTACTGTTAAGTCGGGTTGTTTCTTTGGATCTGTAGGCCAATATGTAGGCTTGTCCGGAGATATAAATTCTCTTTTGATTCTTGGCGTTATTAGAGCGTTATATAGTTGTCTTCCTTTCGGGTTGGTAAGTCGAGATCCCAAATGGATGTGCTTGGCATTGTAGTCACCAGCTGCTATAAATCGGTCACCTAACAGGTCGAAGAATTGTATAAATTATGCATCGGAAATGCAGAAACGCGGTGGGCAGTATACTGCGGCTAGGCTTATGTAGGCGCTCTGAATTTCAATATGAATTGCCTGTAGATAAGGTGTAGCAAATGAAGCCTTATCCGATTCTTGATCAGAACGCCAGTACCTCCATGTGCCTTACCATCGGGATGATTAGTTGCCTAGAAGTGAAAATAATTTTTATTTGTTAGGTGAGTCTCTGATATGAGCATAGCGTCGATTTCGTGTTGAGCGATGAATTGCAAGAGCTCGCATTTGTTCTGTGAAATGCCATTTGCATTCCAGAAAGATATATTTAGACAACCCATTTAAACAGATTTTCTGTTTGTGTAGGAGCTCCAGGAGGAGACATTTTGTTTGTTATAGTTACCAGCATTGACTCGATTCCACCAGGCAATTGGGACGGATACCCCTACTGGGCAGTAATTTCTAAGATTTGAATTGATGCCTGATGCTGCATTATTCCTGCAGAAAATTCTTTGTTTTAATTCCAGTTTAAACCTATAAAGGTCCAGATATCAGCTATGCTGAAGTAGTGCTCTAGATTCGTCTTCACAATTTCAAGGTTCTTTGTAATTTTCCATAACCAGCGCGTCTTCACCTGCATCTGTTCTTAGTCGTATCACATTCAGAGACTCCACATTTTCTTAAACTACGCCCGCTCTAATTGCTGAGTGAGAAAACCCTTTCTTCGATCTTGCATCTTTTTGTCGATCGCTACCCTGCCTCATCATATGTCCTCTTTTGTTGCAGATAAAGCACTTTCTGTTGAATACTCATACTCGATTAATTGTCAAATTAAACAACCTGACATGATTTTTCTCAAGGAACCAAACCAACTTTTTCTGAAAGATTTGGGGCTTAGAAATTGTTTAATGATTTTTTCTCTTTAAGGCAGAACTTTTTTTTAAAGAATTAAAAAAATTTGTATATTTTTTTTTTGCTTTTTTCAGAGGTAGTGCTTTTATTTTATTTTATTCTATTTTAACATAGCTTAAGTTCTCAAATCAGGTTGTAAGGAACATGGTGGTACAATTCTGAAAACTAATTGATGCGACCCATGCACTTTGTGGTTTTAGGTTACCGTCTAGGAAATATAAAGATTTCAAATGAAAAAATAATGAGGATTTTTTTGCGGTATTTTCTACGAAATTTTGACTTAAAAACAAAAACAAACGAGAAGGAACGTGAGTCGCTTCTAGTCGCGACTCTACTTTTATACCCGTACTCAGTCAGTATATAGATTTGTGAGCTTATGATTAAAATTATAGAAAATTTTTTTGGTACATCTGTTAACTACATCTACATCTAAAACGTAGATAATACATCTAGAACAAATATTCTACATCTACCATTTACATTCTACATCCCCTCCGCGAGAGGCGCTCGCGTATTGCACAGGACAGAGTGTGTGCGAGCGAGAAAAAGAATGAATAGCGTCAGCTGCGCCAGAGATTTTCGTCCTTTGTGGGAGCGGAAGGGAGCGGGGCGAAATTTTGAAATAAACTTGTAGTAGTCTCTGAGATCTATCCCCTCCCAGACGTGATTATTGCACAGGACAGATGTGTGCGAGCGAGAAAAAGAATGAATAGCGTCAGCTGCGCCAGAGATTTTCGTCCTTTGTGGGAGCGGAAGGGAGCGGGGCGAAATTTTGAAATAAACTTGTAGTAGTCTCTGAGATCTAGGCGCTCATCAAGACGGACGGATGGACAGACGGACAGACAGACAGAGACTCGGCTATTGATGCTGATCAAGAATATCAAGAATACTTTATGGGGTCGGAAAATTTTCCTTCTCTGCGTTACACACATCGACTTTTACCACAAATACAATATACCCCTTAACTCCTTTTCTGACCACAGGTATATCGAGACAATCCTATCTCTCAAAAGCCCAAACCTACTTACTATACTAACCCCAGGAGAGCCAACTGGGATAAATAATATAATAATAATAATAAGTAAATTAAAGTAGGACCTACTCCCCCCATAACACCAATATGACCGGACACTCAAGACGATTTACATCGTCTACTGGACAGATTCACGAAAGCAAGAAACAATACCTTGACGACAGCGTGCCCCTCAATTAAACCAAGGGGGGAAAAGAACCCTCCTAATGGTCTAAGCAAATATATTTCCTGGCTTCAATGTATCTTTAGAAATATACTCATAGTAGGGAAAAATGCCTCACGCGTTGCTTAAGGCAAAGATTGTCTACATTCCCATAGCGAGAAAAGGACTGTAGACAAATCAGTCTATCGTCCTTTATTCTCAAGACTTTTGGGGCTCAAAAATTGTTTGATGATATTAATATTCTATAGCAAAACTTTTTTTAAAGAATTTATAGAATTTATTTTTTTGAATACTTTTTCAGAGGTAGCGCTATTTTTTTTTCAATAATTTAAGTATCTTACATCTGATTGTAAAAAACGTTGTCATTCTGAAAAGCTTACTGATGCAGCTAGATTGGACACAAGGAATTTGTCCGTCTTACCGTCTGGGAAATTTTAAGCTTTGAAATGCAAAAATGATGATTTTTGTACAATATTTTTTACGAAACTCTGACCTTAAAATTTTGGAAAAAGTCGAAACAAAATTATATCCCGGGTTCTTTATTATACCCGTACTCAAAAAGAGTTAAGGGGTGTATTGTATTTGTGGTAAAAGTGGATGTGTGTAACGTAAAGAAAAAGGTCGGAAAAGTTTCCGACCCCATAAAGTATATATATTCTTGATTAGCATCAATAGCCGAGTCGATATACTATGTAGCTATGTCTGTCTGTCCGTCTGTCTTGATGACTGCCTAGATCTCAGAGACTATAAGAGTTAGAGCAACCAAATTTTGTTTCGAGACTCATGTTATATCACACTGCTACAAGTGTATTTAAAAATTTCGCCCGCCCCCTTCCACCGGCACAAAGGACGAAAATCTGTGACAGCCACAATTTTAAAGATACGATAAAACTAAAAGTATCGTAGAGAATGACTACATCTACCAGAC
Organism: Drosophila subsilvestris; assembly: GCA_035043285.1. Taxonomy (NCBI): domain Eukaryota; kingdom Metazoa; phylum Arthropoda; class Insecta; order Diptera; family Drosophilidae; genus Drosophila; species Drosophila subsilvestris. The sequence continues at coordinate 9,210 of JAWNNB010001543.1, read as the reverse complement.
TGCTAAATCTGGGTCAGATCGGATCATTATTATTAGCCAGAATGAAGTAATTAGTTTTCAGTTTCTTCCCCCACCTCCTCTGGCGCTGCTTACGCTATTCATTCTCTTTCTCGCTCGCACAAACTTTTCCCTGTGCAATGCGCGAGCGCCATCTCGCGGAGGAGATATAGAATCTAAATGGTAGATGTAGAATATTTGTTCTAGATGCATAATCTAAATTTTAGATTTAGATGTAGTTAACAGATGTAGCAAATAAAGTCGTTTAAGCCTAGTACTTAGATCCAAAAACAGTTTGCTTTCAAAAATATGCCATATATTCTTCTAGCGGCCAGTGGTCTTACCAGAGGTTAGTAGTACTGTCTTCTGTATAGTGCCTAGACAACAGTTTGTGCCCGAAAAAATTTCGTGTCGGTTTCATACGAATATCAACCCTGATTCTGTTTGCGAGCTGTTTCGGATCTGAGTACTAGTCTTTAAGGTAGTGGTCGGCACACACACACGCAGAGGTTTTCAGTGCGCTAATGTGCGTATACAGCAGGCAAAACGGAAAACATTGTATTGGTGTTAAACACTGTGATACACGTGTACGTGAGCGGTAGCGCAGCAGCAGCACCTTTTCCTAAGCACAATAGATAGGTCCGTGCCGAGCCCTGCTTTAATGTATTGCTGATTAAAATATATGGAAAGACGGCGAAAATTGGTTGACCAACCCTCCGAAAATCACATTTTACCGTTTTATCGTTGCATGCCTACCAATCTTGTTTTGACATTTATTTAATTTTACATGTAGCAAAATTGGAATTACATACGAACTAAACAAACATTGCTTTGTGATATACTCGTATAAGGGGTACATTTACTAAAAACATCGTACTGTTGGCATTCGTTGAACAATTTTAATTATTAGTAATTTATTTTGTTAAAAATAGATTCCGGTAAAAAATTCATGTCTGAAAATAAAACCATACCCTACGAAAAATTTTTTTTTAAATGGCCATAGTTGCAAAAACTTTAAAAATGTTAGAAAACTTAAACTTTCATATATACATATGTATATTTCGATACATATTCTATCACCACGAATCAAAATCCAATAAAAGGTCTTACAATTTTCATTTCAGATTTTGAGTAAAAATTATGAAAGGGCCCAAAACTTTTGGGCAGCTACGTTTCAAGCGGTAAAATGTGATTTTGTTGGTCAAACAATTTTCGATCCGCCGTCTCTCCATAGATTTTAATGAGCAATACCTTAAACGACGCCGAATTAATGCACCTATACACACATTTTTTCGACTTTTCCTGATTTAAAGAAATGAAACTTTCGTAAGAAATAATGCACTTAAATTATAATTTTTGCATTAGAAAGCTTAATATTTCGTAAACGGTATGCTGAAATCACAAAGTGTTTGGGTCTAATTTATATTACAACCAGATGTAAGATACTTAGTTTATGTAAAGAAACGAAAAGCGATACCTCTAAAAAAAATATTTAAAAAAAAAACAGTTTTCAAAAAACCTTTTGCTAGAAAGTTGCTTGGTTTTGTGTAAAGTTAATGGAATTCACTTCTTCGGCTGGGGTCGCTCTTCCCCAGGCATATACTGGGCTGCCCAATATTTTATTGGCAAGGTAATGTGTCTGACTATCAGCAGCAGCAGATGGCGACGCCTCCCGTGCCGAGCACCGTGAAGACAAAATGTTTTAAAAACAATATTTGTTTTATATCCATGAAAATTAATAAAAATAATATATTATAATATCCATATAATTGTCCTTCATATAATGTTCCATTAATTAGATTCTATTTGCCCTCATTATTAAAATATTTAATTTGGGTTTTTGTTCTCATATTGCAATGTTTGCTTCGTGTTTGTGCTACCAGCAAATACTTTTGGATACTTTTCTAATATATACCGACCTTTTTTGTTGATCTAAGTACCGCCTTCCGTATCAACCTTGATTCTGTTCGCCAGGTGTTTGTTTCGGATCTGAGTACTTGGCTTTACAAAAAAAGTTCGAATCGAAAAAAATATATGTATTTGAAGCATAATCTTGTTTTAAAGTTAAGCGTAATATAAATTTTTTTAATTTTAGAAATGGTCGACCCGGCTCAGTATCAGTTTCCGAAAAATTTAGAATAGATTGGGGAACATATATGTCATCAAGAAATGATGTTATTTATGTCCGCCTAGATGTAAGAGGCTCAAAAGGGCAAAGCAAGAAATCACTGTATCGTCATTTGGGAGGAGTTGAAGTTGTAGATCAGATATCTGTCCTAAGGTTCGTAGTTAATAAAAACACGCATTCAAAATATTACATTCTTTTTTCATTTAAGATACCTGTTAGATACCATTAGTTTCCTAGATGAAACCCGAGTCGGTATATGGGGATGGGGCTATGGGGGATATGTTACCTCTATGGTTCTTGGCACGCAACAGGATGTGTTTAAGTGTGGTATTTCTGTATCCCCTATTGCAGATTGGCTTTATTATAGTAAGAAACCCTAAAATGTAAAGAACAAAACACTATAAAATATTATCTAATTAGATTCAGCTTTTACTGAGCGTGTTCTGGGATTGCCTGCTGAAAACTATAAAGGATACGTTGAAGCTGATGCAACGCAGCGTGCTCGTCTCATAAAATCAAATTCTTTTTTTTTGATTCACGGCTTGGCTGACTCAACTGCTCCTTATGTACATGGGGTCCAGTTAGCTAAATCATTAACAGACGCAAACATTCTATATCGGTACCAGGTAAAATCTTGAACATATTACTATTAATCAAACCATTGGTTTTTTTTTTGCTAAAATATACATACATTTCAGACTTATGCTGATGAAGGTCATGACTTAAATGGAGTACTCGAGCATGTATATTCATCTATGGAGCATTATTTTGCAGAGTGCTTAAGCTTGGATCCGGATGACACGAAACCGGACATAGATCAAAACATGGTTCCAGCCGAGTAAAAAGTAATAATAAAATATGTAAATAGACTAGTATTAACAATTCGCGGACTCCTAGCTAAGGAATAGAAAACTTTGAAGGTCGTGACAATATTGAACTTAATCGGAATTACACTATGTAGGATGAATACAGAACTTTAGATTTTAATATATTTTATTGCTTTATTTAAGGAAACGTTTTCCTTGGAAATGTTTGTAACACATTAACTTTACTTTTGTAACCTTTTCGTTGGTCTTTATAACCAGTACTCTTATATGAATAGCTTGGTTCAACTAAGATATTAAAAACACATACTGTAAAGTTACATTCGACGTTCCTGCTTACCTGTTAATTTTTCGTTCAATTGATACAAATCAGCTTAAAGACTAGTACTCAAATATTCTGGGTTGCGTAATCTCCATTAGAAAAAGGGGTACATACGTAGCCACTGTCAAAATATTTAGTTGGTCTATTCGGAAATTCAGTTATTAGATTACAAAAACAAAAATCTGTCATGACATTAGGAGTCGCGGCACACATGCTTCGACACTATACATACATATATAGCCGGTACTAGTAAATTTACTCCTTTTTTCTCTATATACATATTCGATATATGTAATACATACATATTATGTATGTACATACATATATGCAGCGCCATGCCGAAAGAAATTTACACCCCTCAGGTGCAAAGATTCCGGCAGCGCCCAGTTTTTTAACAGAAGATAATTCATTTAAATACATAACAAAAATGACAATTCCATTGTTAAAATTAAAACTAAAATTAAATAAATTTTACAAAAATTAATTCCTAACTGTCGAAGATGTAAAATAATTTTTTTTTTTTTTTGATTTAGAGGTTCTTTTATACAACCTTTGACTTAGGTAAAGAAATATGCAAAGAGCACGTACAAAAAATATTTTGGGAAAGCAAGTGTACTTTTTTTAAATTCAAGTCAAAGTTGAAAAACAACCAAAACGAGAAGGAACGTGAGTCGCTTCTAGTCGCGACTCTACTTTTATACCCGTACTCGGTCAGTATATAAATTTAAAAGCTTATAATTGAAATTTAATTTTAATTTTTACATTTTTTTGCTACATTTGTTAACTACATCTACATCTAAAATGTAGATTATACATGTAGAACAGATATTCTACATCTACTATTTACATTATACATCTCCTCCGCTAGGGGTTGCTAGCGCATTGCACAGGGAAGAGTGTGTGCGAGCGAGAAAGAGAATGACTATCGTCAGCAGCGCCAGAGGAGGTGGGGGAAGCAACTGAAAATTCATTTCTTCATTTTGGCCATAATAATGATCCGATCTGTACCAGATTTGGCAATCTGGTAGATATGGTCATTCCTTACGATACTGCGTTTTTATCGTTTTATCGTATCTTCAACATTGTGGCTGCCACAGATTTTCGTCCTTTGTGAAGGCGGAGGGGGCGTGGCACAATTTTGAAAGAAGCTTGATTCAGTGTGATATCACATGAGTCTGGTTGGTTGCTCTAGCTTTTATAGTCTCTGAGAACGAGGCGTCAAACAAGACGGACAGACGGACGGACAGACAGACAGACAGACATGGCTCTATCGACTCGGCTATTGATACTGATCGAGAATATATATATACCCCATAGGTCGGAAAATTTTCCTTCTCTGCGTTACACACATCCACTGTTACCACAAATACAGTATACCCCTTAACTCTTTTTGAGTACGGGTATAAAAATTAAATGGTTTGGAAAGTACGGTTGTACACCTGAAAGATGCAGTATGTCAATAAAAGTTGAATAAATTGTTGTACACGGAAATAATTTTCAACTTTGATTGCTCATATCTCCTAAACTAAAAGTCCGATTCTTTTTAAACTTTATTTTGGAAAGCTTTGGAAAATACTCTATCGAATTCGTGTATTGGATTTATCCAAAGCGTTGAAAAAAGGCATTGACTTTTGCCACCTCTTTGAGGCTGAGGCCCCACTGTGCGACGTTGAATAGTTCGAGCCGAAATATCATTTGCACAACGTTGTAGCACCTGTGGTCTTATCTCAACCACTAACCATACAGTATATACATAGATGTTCATACAACGAATGTGTCGCAGCTCAGTTCTTCGTCTCGGGGACCTGGGCCATTCGGGTCGTGGACCTGAGACGTTAGGGTGGAGAGCTGGGTGTTATCGAACCGATCGCGAACATGCAGGAAAGATAGGGGCTAGACTAATATTCGAGCAAAATTAGAGCTAAACACAACTAAAGAGCTAAACATGCAAAGATAGCTTAGAAAAAGTACTTATTACGGGAAAGGTATGTTAATATTAGTGATTTAAGAAGAGGAAGGGAATTAGTGGTGGATATTATAAAGTAGAAAGAATTATAGTCCCAGCATAAGACCCTAAACGGTTCATGCAAGGAATAATTTGATCTACAAAGTGGAAGGAACAAAGGAGTAAAGTTTCTAGTAGTTTTAGCAGGAATCGTAAAGTTTATGCGGCTAAACAAGTCAGGGCTATCTACTTCACCTAAGATGGCAGTCTCACATCTGCATCCCAGTTGAGGCCACGCAGAGCAAAAAGTTTTTCTGGACGGTCCTGGTGTACTTTGTACTGGGGGCACCACACACAAGAGCTGTACTCTAAAATCGGACGAACAAGCGAGATATAGAGAGTGTTCGTTATGTAGGAATCGTCAAACTTCTTAGACCACCTTTTTATAAAACCAAGCACGCCCATTACCTTATTTACCATGGTGGAAATGTGTTCAGAAAACTTTAACTGGGGTCTAGTTTAACACCAAGATCAGCCAATGTAATTATCTCAAGAGAACCACCGCAGAGGGTGTAAGGAGCCAACATGGGGCTGGATCGATGAAAGGTCATAACTTTGCATTTTAAGGAATTTAGGTGTAACATATTTGCACAACACCATGCCTGAAAGTTATTGCAAGCGAGATTGAAATGAAATGTCCTTGGACACAGAGTTTAACATCATTCGCATACGTGAGTACTCGAGAATTTGTTAATACTGAAGGCAAGTCATTAATAAAGAGTGTGAAAAGTAGGGGGCCTAGATGGCTGGCCTGTGGTACTCCAGAAGTAACCTTAACAGGTGAAGAGAAGGAGTTTTTGAAGAGGACTCTTTGAGACCTAGAACGAAGATAGCTAGAAATCCATCTCAAAAGATTAGGTGGAAACCCTAAGGGGACCAGGAGCCATTGGATCAACGGACCAGGACCCAACGCCATCATGCCCCGGGCCACAGCCGCCGGATCATCGATTTCCAAGGAACGCTACCAACCAAGCGGCTCCCAGACCCAACGAGTCTCTCGCCCAGGAGGGGAGATTTCTTACTCCTTTCTGGCGGACAAGCTCAGGAAATGGGGACTCACTTTTGACTGCCACGCCGATTCATTGGTATTCATCGAGCGGCTGGAGGAGCGTGTGGAATCCTACGGAGGGAGCCCCGAGTAGCTACAACGTTCCATCTCGGGCATCTTGAACGGAAAAGCTGAGGGATGCAAGGCAAAACTGGACTGATTTCCGTAAGTGATAAGCGTAGGGCTTCTCGTTTTAAGGATCCCACAGATCAGTAACTTCAGTTCGTCGAAAGGTAAGTCCAAATTCTTCAAAGTATATATGTAGTGTTTATTCAGTGTATATGACGCGTGCAAAAGAAGCCGGCCGTTTTGCTTAGGGTGAAGAAGCGAATTAATCTAAGTCCTTGCGCTCAAGCTGCTGAGGGCTGTCGGCAGCGAGAGCGGGAGCGTGGGCGGGAGCATGATCGAGGTGAGATTACGCGCGAGAGCGCGTCGCTGGGGGAAAAATGTTCATAAGTATGAGGGCGAGGGCAACCGCTTGCGTAGCTGGAGTGCTAACAGCGATGTGTGGCTGGAATACCCACAGAGCCGTTGCCCCGCCAGCACCGTCCCCACTTTGAACATTCTCCCACGCCCTTGCAGGATTGCAAAGAAATTCTACCTCTGCGTAGAAGACGGCTCCCAAGACGAGAGAGATGGTCGGCTGCTGATAGAAGCTGAAGATGGTGGCGTCGGTGACGAAGAAGAGCCGGCTAGGCGCCGAGACAGGTGGAGTAGGTGATTGACCATTTTGGGAAATGGTTTCTTGGCCGAGAAGAGAGCCACATATGTTGGGCTGTAAGCCGCTTGACATTACGGGTGGTAGGACTTCGGCTTCAATCAGCACATCGATTGGTGAGCTGTCGAAGAATGTAGAATCCGCCAATGGAAGACCCGTCAAGTTTTTCAATAAACTTGTTGATATTGGATGCGACGGAAGATTCTTTGCCAGTTCCGGGATAACATAGGCTGCGGCGTTTAATTGTAAGCCCAGCCTCTTTGGAGAGCGAATGGAAAGCTGACAGAGCTTATCGGACTGAGCGGATACTCTCTGATTGAGGCTGTAGACCTGTGTCTGGAATGGCAATTGAATCGTGCTGAAAAGGCGGAGCCCGAGTCGATCAGAGCGCGTGCGCGGAAATTTTTCCCCAGGTGGCAAATATTAATGATTGCCGTGCCTAGAAGGACGGAGCTCTCGGATAGAGAGGCGGATAGGGCGACGGTGATGCGCTCTGACAGTCGGCCAATGGCGGCGACCAATTTGGTCCGAGCGACAGAGGTGGCGGACATTGTAGTGCAGTGGCGAGAGCTCACGGGGCTACTGACGAAAGAGCCTGTCGGATCTTGCTTGGTCACAGCTGGAACCTTAAGGGTGACAGGAGACGGAAATAGAACCGATTTGTTCCTTGCAGCAGGGCTACTATTGGCTGCTCTCGGAGTGAGGGGTGCCTTGACTTTGTGTGTCGGCGTAGTTCCGGAGGCGGACGAGATGCGCAACCGGTTTGAAGAGGTCACAGGCAAAAGCTGGTTGCCGTCCTTGTGGCCTGTTGGCATAATTTGAAATTACCCACGCAAGAAAAATCATTTTCGGAAGTCTGTGAGGGACAGAAGACTGGTCTGAGTAGAATTGACTCGGAAAACCGTCAGGAACCAAATATTCTTTCGGAAATATAACCCAATTACGGACGGCTGGCAGAAAAAAAAGAGACTCGAGCTAGCTGGAATCAGATCGACTCGGATTGTTTGAGATCACCTGAAGGTGAGAGATCCCAAACAATGAGTGAACTTATATTGAGCCGAGCTGAGGAGAGGAACGGTTACACTGGTTGTGGCAATATTTTGGAAATATTGTTAGTGCGGTGCTCCTACGTTTACCCCTTTGACGCAATCGTGCGCAGAACCGGGTTATTGGCGGATGGAAGGCGGACGGAAGTGACACGGACACCACAAAAATAAACAAATGATTTTTATACCCGTACTCAAAAAGAATTAAGGGGTATACTGTATTTTTGGTAAACGTAGATGTGTGTAACGCAGAGAAGGAAAATTTTCCGACCCCATAAAGTATATATATTCTTGATCAGCATCAATAGCCGAGTCGATAGAGCCATGTCTGTCTGTCCGTCCGTCCGTCCGTCTTGTTTGACGCCTCGTTCTCAGAGACTATAAAAGCTAGAGCAACCAAATTTTGTTTCCAGACTCATGTGATATCACACTGAATCAAGTTTCTTTCCAAATTGTGCCACGCCCCCTCCGCCTTCGCAAAGAACGAAAATCTATGGCATCCACAATTTTGAAGATACGATAAAACTAAAAAGGCAGTATCATAGAGAATGACCATATCTATCAGATTGCCAAATCTGGTACAGATCGGATCATTATTATGGCCAGAATGAAGAAATTAATTTTCAGTTGCTTTCCCCACCTCCTCTGGCGTTGCTGACGATATTCATTCTCTGTCTCGCTCGCACACACTCTGCCCTGTGCAATGCGCGAGCAACCCCTAGCGGAGGAGATGAAGAATCTAAATGGTAGATGTAGAATATTTGTTCTAGATGTATTATCTACATTTTACATGTAGATGTAGTTAACAAATGTAGCAAAAAATGTAAAATGTAAAATTTAAATTTTTTTTTAAATTTCAATTATAAGCTCACAAATTTATATACTGACTGAGTACGGGTATAAAAGTAGAGTCGCGACTAGAAGCGACTCACGTTCCTTCTCGTTTTTTATCAAAATAATTTTTTTTTTGTGCTTACGGAAAAAAATTGGAAATTGTCAGACGTGGATGTATTAATTTAATTATTGATCTACTTGATCAATTAATTTATTAATTTAATTGTTCTATTCGGATGGACGCAAGGTAATGATGCCGATAGTTTTTGGATTGGGCCTTGTAACCAT
>JAWNNB010001533.1:0-13843 GCA_035043285.1 Drosophila subsilvestris | reverse complement strand
TGTTCTATATGTATTATCTTTTTTTTTTTTTTTTTTTGACATGGGTCTTCAAACAGCAAAAATGTAAAATGTAAAATTTTAAAATTTTTTTAAAATTTCAATTATAAGCTCACAAGTTTATATACTGACTGGTATATAAAAGGGTATAAAGTAGAGTCGCGACTAGAAGCGACTCACGTTCCTTCTCGTTGAAATTGATTTTCAATCTATAAAATTGTTTGAAATATTAGTAGCAAATATTAAAGAACATTTCAATAAATTTTTATTACCTGCAGTAAGAATAAACGCAAAAGTCAAATTACTCGTAAATTATAAAATAACATTGAAACCATGTTCGTACGATGAATTTGAGATCTGTTAACGGTAATTACATACAGCGTTTCGTAGAATACTATGTTATAGCCTGTTTACATTGAGGCGCATCATTGGATTTTTCCGTTAAATGGAACATGCGACAATGATGCCCATAAGAGCCCTGTGGATAGAAGAAGACAATCATGCGGCTGCATCTTTAATCATGCGGCGCATCATTGGCTAGTGTTGCCGTTTTACAAAATACTGAAATTATTCAGGGTATCGACGGGGTATCGACAGAAAACAGCTGTGAATTAGTAAATAAAGAAGAGGACAGAGGGGCGGAAAATTTGTTAATAGACTTGTGGGCGGAAAATATTGAGGATTTGCGTGGGTTGCGCAAGAACAACCACATTTACGAGGAGATGGGAGAGGAATTTAAACAGAAATTCTATGAATTCTCTCGCAATAAAAATTAAAGCAAAGTTAGAGAATCTTTGGGATCTTTTGGGATGCACTGATTCAAACTTAAAAAGTGCCACCTTAAAATGTAACTCGGCAGCACGCAATTTTTGTTTGGTGAAGCCAACGATAGCTTCACTTGCTGTGAAGTCCTCCTGAACAAGCTCAATAAACAATTGGGTGCTCGTAATGAAACTCCCAAATGCACCATTTTCCACATTTAATAATAAATCGCTCATTATTATGGGAATTTCAATAAAAATGCTTTTGCTCTCTTCTTCTTGCTCACCGAGTTTGTTTACATTTGTAGGCCGAACAGCTGACAAATGCTGCGAAAAATGATTGTCGAGGGTTCGGAAAAATGATGCGAGGCGTTCACACCAAAGTCTCATCATTTTTCGCATCATTTTTCTACAAAAACAAAAAAACGATAGAAACAGCTGTTTGCTATCGATACCCGTCGTTACCCCGAATAAATTCAGTATTTTCTTAAAATACTAGACAGAATACGGCAACACTTGCCAATGATGCATCGCATGATTTAGGATGAGCCGCATCATATCCGCATATCCATAGGGCTCTTATGGGCATCATTGTCGCATGTTCAATTTAACGGAAAAATCCAATGATGCGCCTCAGTGTAAAAAGGCTATTTTTGGAAGTGTGCATGCAGTGTGAGCGAGAGATATATGCCTTCGATTAAATTTTTAGTCGATCTGGTGGCAGCACAGCAGCAGAGAAACGACAAATTCGTGATCCTAAATACTTTGTTGCCTAATCTGAATCAATTGTGGGTATTGGTGTACCAACCAACATAAAAAACTTGAAACAAATATGTCGTTGAGTCTGTTTTTCTGACTATACTGGTCTTGTAGGGTAGTGGAGCACGATCATAAGTTCCTAAACAACTATTCAACCTGACGAAGAAAATATTTTGAAATGTTACAGTATTGTTGTCCGGAAGATCGGTCACGCAAATCTAAGCCCAAAAACAAAGTTCATCGGAGGAGTACTGCTTCCAACATCGCCTTTTCGCTGTTAAGTGCACAGACAGCAGTGGAGAGAAAGAGAGAGAGAGATAGAAAGAAAGGTATATAGCGAACAAGAAGACTCACTCTTTACTTTTATGCCACACTGGCAGAGAGAGATCGAATGAGAAAGAGAGATTTAGAATGAGTGAAATGTGTTTGAGCGTGAGGCTGGATAGAAAGCCACACCTGGGAAACGTGTATCCTTAATTATAGATATAACTGGGGTTCCATATTCGGCAGCCTGGTAAATGTACGCTTTGAGTATTGGGTATAATAAGGAAGCTCATTGACTATTTAATAGCCTTTTCTCACACAACACATTTATGAGGAACGGTAGGAATATTTCACAGATGTGGAACTCCGATTCTCACTGGCACCACCCACCATCTACCATCCATGAGAAACAGCTGATGCTCACAATCCCGTTCGGTGAAAATTTGCTTACGTTTATAATTCAAATGAATATAAATATTGTTGCAATGGATGTGCGTGTGATTCAGCAGAAAAACATGTTGGTGGACATGGATGATGATGATGGGGTTAACTCTGACGAAGAGGAGATATTAGAATGGATATTTGTTTTGAAGAAACTGAAGCTTGGTCATTTGTGACTGCTTCTACAAAATCCAATCAATGTTTTAAATACAAATATATATGCTATGTCTTTTTAGCAGCGGTACGGGACATTTTGGGAGAAAGATGTAGCCGAAAACAACGATGCGCTTTTTTATGATCATTTTATATCGCCATAGCACTGCATTTGCGCTGTTTTTCTGAATGTCTTTTATTAATGGTTGCCTTTGACAATTATCGAAAAAATACCGCACAGAAACGTGCGAATTAGGAACATCTCAGATGGACTGGAAAATTTTCGAACGGCAAAACCTTACGGACCCGAAATGGATGGTGTATGGTCGCCTGGGTGAATAGGCTATGACAAATTTACTGTTTAGTTCATTGTGTTTTGTTTCTGGTGGTATTCCACTAGACTTCCAGTAGACAGTGAAAAACATACGAATTTGAAACAAAATTTGGCTAGAATATTTATGTTCAGCTAGTAAGCAATTATGTCTGTAATTTTGTTAGGACCCATGGTTTTCACAGGCTTGATAGAGTTGAAGCTTAGGGCCGCTTATAAAGGGACGAGGCGTATTCGTAAAGAGCTCTTTTAGATAAGAAGTCTCAGAGCTGGGAATACCGAGGGACTGGAAGGGCATTTCGCGAGAGGAACGGGATGAAAGGATCGGAAAGCAGTCGTTCAGGGCATGACCAAACATGCCACCAGTCTAATCCCGTTACGAAGCAAGTAAAAAGGCCGATGGCATCGCGTGGTAGAACAGGTCTTCGTCGGCAGCGTTGTTTAGGGCCGCACCAAAGCATGCCAATAGAAGGGTCAACGAAAGCGCCGCGAGAGATTCCCAAATGAGATAGAAGGGCAAGTGGGGACCAAATGGTCGAAATAACCAAAAAAATGAAAGAAGACGAGGCACCAGACCCGTCTGAAGGATCAGAGTGAGGTTTTTAGTTTAGCAGGCAATTACCCGTCGCCCGGTGGTCAGAATAGAGAAGGGTGACCATTCGGGCACTGGTTTGATGTGGCGGATTAAGGCAAGCGCCGATATAATTTGATCCCTAGGCGTTGGTACCGACGCACAAAAGGGGCCTTCAGCAATTTCAGCTTGCTTAATTAATCATTTTTGAACGAAATAAGATATTTCATACAGTTCTAGTCCACACTTCGCCAAGTAAAGACGCGCCTACTGCTAAGCATCAGCGAAAGCAAAACCAACAAACCAAAACCCCAAAGAAAAACAAACAAGTGCACAAAGCAAATTCAAAATATATTACAATAAATATAGCAGACAAAAACAATTTTGAAAAGTCTCCCACCTTCATAATAAAAAAAATATTGACTTCCAGTGTGCCAAGGAAGTAGATTCCGTTAAAAAATCCGGGACTGTTCACTTTTGGTCAAAACAAAAGGAACAGTCCAGGCATCAATATTTCTAAAAATATCAAAATTGCACGACTTTGCCGTGCAAGCAATAGAGCACAAAACACTTAACTACTCCAAAGTGGTCATCTACTCTAACGACCTTCGTAACATCGATATAGACGAAAATAAAAATGAACTCAAAGAAAGATTTCCAGACAGGGTGGCAAGGCGCTCTCGAATTCCATGCTCAGAGAGGAGAGCCGCTCATATAACAGTGTCCCGGAGCCAACTCACCCACACACCTTATGTGGAGAGAGCGGCTACCAGGAAAAGTAGGCCATGCCCTTGAACCTGGTTTAAGGGCAATAGAAGAGATCGATGCGGCTCAGCGGCCAATGATATAGGTATAGGAAGCTAAGCCAGTGGGGAACAGAACGGAAAAATCTTCAGCGAAAGAATAATGTAGGCAGAGCTAACGATCGGGATTGAAAGCAATGTGGGTGCAATGTGGATGTCGGATCTCCCTGTCATGTTCAACATCCTTCTCATCCTCCTGTTTTTGTGTTTTTTTCCCCATTTTAAACGCTTAGCACTTCATCTTCTTTTCTTATATTATCAACTTAAATGGTTTCGTACACACATTTTTTTTAGCCAGTTAGCAACCGTCTCGATGCCTGATGTGCGATAGGAGAGAGCCTGGAAGATAAAGAATACCGGGAGTTAGATGAAGGCAGAAGGATGTTAGTGTTGCTTCCCCTACTCACCTCTGGATGGGATCGGAAGGGTAGTATCTCGAAGAGATTGTGGTTCTGCTACGATATCCCGTAGGGTAGTGGGCATGAAGCAGAAAGGTAATAAGGTGAGCGCCCTTGACTCTCAATCTTCTGTAGAAGATGGGACGTCAACAGTGCTCGCGAGAAGTCTAGGCTCTAGACAGTGAACGAGGAAAGACGTAGAAAGCCAGGCGCAGATTGGTTCTTGTAGTTGTGGCTCCTTTCCCAATTTATTATTTTGTTTGTATTTAGAGTTCTTGTGTTGAAGATCAGTCGGGCAGTGATATACGTATAGAGATACCCATTGTTTAGAAGTATATACAGGAAGTTCAAGGTAGTTAGGAAGAGAGATGTTAATGAGCACGTACAACTTGCGGTCAACTTGTGCACATCCAGCGAGGCACAAGTAGACGAAGTACAAATGTCACAAATATGCCGAAGATCGCCAGGAGAACGTGGATGTGGATGCTTGGGATCTGGAAAAAAGGGAAGCGGAAGAGCTGGAGAAAGTTAAGAAGGAGTTTTCGACCTACGAAGACGCTGGATTAGGAATAACGACGGTAGAAGAGCATCGGATCCAGTTGGTGTAGGGCGCTAAACCCTTCAAGGATCGGCACTATCCTCAATATCTAGCGATGCAGAAAGTGGTCTGGGCCGAGGTGGAAAAAATGCTTTAATTATGGTTATAGCGGTTAGCGATAGTCCAAGGAGCAATCGGACTACGGTGGTGCGGAAACCAAACAATAACCGATTCTGTTTGGACGCCGGGAAGCTAAATCAACTTACCGTCAAGGACGCTTACCCTCTTCCGAGCATCGAAGGCAAACTGTCCAGAACTGACCAGACGTACTATATCTCGAGTGTCGACGTCAAATTCGCATTCTGGCAAATCAAGGTGGATCCAGAAAGCAGGAAGTGCACTGCATTTACCGTGGCTGGGCGTCCGCTGTACCAGTTTGTGATGATGCCTTTCGGTCTGTGCAACGCTGCCCAGCGGTTGTGTCGGGTCATGATCCCGACTCAGCTCAGATCCAATGTATTTGTGTATCTTGATGACCTCCTAGTGATAGCCCCGGATTTCCAGATACATCTTCGATATCTACGATTTTTTAGCATAGTGCCTGAAAAGAGCAAATTTGACAATAGTATTAAAAAAGTCAAAATTCGGCTTCAGGTCACTAAAATAACTAGGGTTTATCATTGGAGGCGGAACGCTACAGATGGATCCGGAGAGGATTTCGGCTATCCAGAGAATTCCCAACCCGAATCCCTTGAAGGAGCTACGAAGTTTCCATGGAACCGCAGGATGGTACAGGCGCTTCATCAAGGATTTTGCGTCCATCGCAGTGCCGTTAACAGATGCGCTGAAGAAGCATCCGCGCGGGAGGTTTTCATTGTCAAGGGAGGCAGAGACGCCGATAGAATCCTTTAAGAAGGCAATCACCACGGCTCCAGTACTGGTTCATGCCGACTTCAGACGTCCTTCTTTATCCAATGTGACGCCTCAAATTATGGAGTGGGAGCAACACTGTTCCAGCTGGATGACGAGAAAGCGGAGCGTCTGGTGGCATTCTTCTCGTCCAAGCTGGTCCACTATCCCCGTCTCCCTGAAAATCAAACAAATTTAATTAAGTTTATGTTATCCGATCAAACGTTACCCCTTTTTTTGTGAATCGTCAGGCCGTCCATATTTATTTATATATTTATTCTTAATTATATTTATATTTATTTATTTATATTTGTGTGTAGTTGTCCTTATTTATAGCTATTTATTTATTTATTCATATTTATCTATTGTAATACGCCCCTACACATAATTTAGGACGGAAAGAGAAAATTAGAAAGGATGGGAGGATAGGAGTCGACCTAAAGCAGAGATAGGGAGATATAGGAAATCCTAAGCATAGGCTAAAAAAATGTGTGTACGAAACCATTAAAGTTGAAAATATAAGATAAGAAGATGAAGTGCGAGCCACAACAACAGGAGGATGAGAAGGATGCTGCACATGGCAGGGAGATCCGACATGGTCTGATCCGGATCTCTGGTAGGGTGGGTACGTCAGAGGCATGACATCGACACCTCAACCTAGTCCGCGTCTGTGGTGTGAGTTCGTTTGTCGAATAGAGTCCGTACATTTCATTTTGTTTGATTGAAGTTTCTTTTTTATGTTTTTTTTTTGTTGCTGTTTCGATTGTTGTCCGAGATGTTTGATTTGTTGGATTTATTGGGTGACCTGAGGGCTTGGGAAATACCCAGCTCTGGGATGACTGGCTAGCCGGCCTTGCCCCACCGCCAAAAAGGTCCGTAACAATAATGGCGCCCAATATAAGACAGGAGTTTGAGTCGCAGTCCGTGCTCGGCCACGAAAGTGGGTGTTCCGTCGGGGTGCCGGTGGCCTGTGAGGGACTGAGTATGTTGGCTCACAGATGCACGGCGCTGAGGGACCTGGAAAGGCAGAGAATACACAAAGTAAATTTTTCTATTTGTTTTGTTTATTCTGCAATTATCTGACAACCGGAAACAGGCACTACTAGTAGGGGACTAGGGTTGGCACTGGCAGAGGAGAATCCTCAAGCTACCGTCTCGATGCCTGATAGGAACGGACAAATCTTCAGCGGAAGAATAACGTAGGCAGAGCTACTGATCGGGATTGAAATAAGCAAAGTGAGTGAAATGAGGATGGATTAATGGCCATCACTCATAATGAATTTTGTGTTTATTTAAATAGAAGGAAGGAGCACTTAGAGCTATCTATCGGGACGGAACTGGACCAGACGTAACAACCAAGCTTCAGAGAAAAAAAGAGCAATGGGGGAGAAAAAAAATCCTAATTCATGTTTTTATACCCGTACTCAAAAATAGTTAATGGGTATACTGTATTTGTGCTAAAAGTGGATGTGTGTAACGCAGAGAACCCGACCCCATAAAGTATATATATTCTTGATCAGTATCAATAGCCGAGTCGATAGAGCCCTGTCTGTCTGTCCGTCCGTCTGTCCGTCTGTCCGTCTTGATGAGCGCCTAGATCTTAGAGAATATAAAAGCTAGAGCAACGAAATTTTTTTTCCAGACTCATGTGATATCACACTGTTACAAGTGTATTTGAAAATTTCGCCCCGCCCCCTTCCGCCTTCACAAAGAACGAAAATCTGTGGCATCTACAATTTTGAAGATACGGTAGAACGCAGTATCGTAGAGAATGACCATATCTATCAGATTGCCGAATCTGAACCAGATCGGATTATTATTATAGCCAGAATAAAGAAATTCATTTTCAGTTGCTTCCCCGACCTCCTCTGGCGCTGCTGACGATATTCATTCTCTTTCTCGCTCGCACACACTCTGCCCTGTGCAATGCGCGAGCAACCCTAGCGGAGGAGATGTAGAATCTAAATGATAGATGTAGAATATCTGTTCTACATGTATAATCTACATTTTAGATGTAGATGTATTTAACAAATGTAGCAAAAAAATGTAAAATGTAAAATTAAAAATTTTTTTTTTAATTTAAATCGTAAGCTCACAAATTTATATACTGACTGAGTACGGGTATAAAAGTAGAGTCGCGACTAGAAGCGACTCACGTTCCTTCTGGTTTTTTTTTTCGTGTGAACTCATAGGGAGTTGTGCCCAGTTCCGCCGTCCTGTCCACAGTGGCATCCTTCGTCCTGTCCACAGTGGCACGGTCTCGCAGCCCCTTCGGGTCATATGGTCCTGGTCCCTTGCCCTATTTAGAAGTGGACTCCGACAGAAGCACTATCCCCGTCTCCCTGAAAATCAAGCAAATTTAATTAAGTTTGTTGTTGTTGATGAGACGAGTTGTAAATTCGAAATGTTTTATTCTCAAAACTTATGCACTATATATAGGAAACTCTTACATAATTAAACTAAGACCAACGCTAAGAAAAGAACAAATGTGCGGAACTTGTTCCCACAATCATCCTTGATAGTGAAAAGTGTGTGTGCCTGTGCGACAAGTGTGTCGACAGATTCGGGTTCGACGCTACCCATGTAGATGACTTTATGGTCGAACCGATTGTAACGAACCCTTTTCGTCCGTCTGACCGATGCTGAGCTAGTTCAGCGGACTGGGTTCGATGCAACGAATTTATATTGTTGCCCGGCGACACAGTAATAACAACAGGCGGGGTTTGTGTAACTAATCGTTTATTTTATCTTATTTGATATTTGCTTACGACTATGAATACAGTTTATACTAGTGTTTATGGTACCCTGTCGCTCTCGTGTCTCAATATGGGCGTTGCACGTTGGCGCTTCGATTCACGGGCTCGATCTTGGCGAATGCCTCAGACCGCCACGGTGGATCCGCACTCAACCGTTCACCCTTCACCTCTATGGCACGGAACTGGTAAAAGCCGCTCCTTCGGCCTTGGACTCACTCTGTGGATGCACCGCACTGGGCTCCTGGGACTTGGCCTTATCTTGGCATTCACTTTCACACTTGCACTTATGACCTCTTGATCTTGCTATGTCGTACGACCGTTCACCTTGATTACCCACGCGGGAAGAGACCGTACTACCGCCGGCAGCTCCCTTATATAGGCCGCGGTTAACGGTTCTTCCACGCGGTCCATTTTCAATCCAACGGGCTTTCCGCGTTTCCACCAGCTTCGTAACGGGACCGGGTCGGTGGCGTGATCTCATGCCCTTATTTGGGCATGCGTCGGCCCGCTGCTAGCCCGATCCCATAATTCTGCTCTCTTCGGCCGACCCGTGTCTCTTCAGGCGGCGGCGGCTTCGCCGCGCCCGGATATCCGCGGATAACTCCTCTGGCCTTAACCCCTTTCAGCCTGTGAGCAACCCAGTTCCTCACACTCCCCTCTTTCTTCCGGAAGCGGAAAACTCCCTTTTCCGCGTCTCTGTGGTCATCCCTTCCCATTCAAAATCCGCCGGTTGGCGCGATCTCGTCATGTTGGATTGGCGCCCCATTGCGGTCATCGGCCGCCTCGGTTTGGTGTTGCCTGATCGTTCGAAAACCCTCCCGCCAGTGGCGCTAGTGTTAGTTACATGCGATCTCGTCATGTTGGATTGGCGCCCCCTTGCGGTCATCGGCCGCCTCGGTTTGGTGTTGCCTGATCGTTCGAAAACCCTCCCGCCAGTGGCGCTAGTGTCAGTTACATGCGATCGACCAGGTCTTCAGGGTTGTTTCGACCCTATCGATATCTGGTAGGGACGGCTCCGTGCCCAACTCGATAGTCCCTAGTGTCTTTTACTTCCGCCGCGTGCATATATATTTTTTTTTTTGAGCGGCGTCTCACTTTTTAATACAATGATGTCGTCTGCTGTGACATCCTTCCCAAGAGACTGTCTGTGGACCCTTGGAGGGTCCTCTCCACGATCACCCCGGTGGGCGATCTCCGCCCTCCTCTTCAGGTACGTCCTCTCCCCGCCGACCCACCAACACATGTCTGCTTCTTCATTTTGTTTTATTTATTATTTTTGGCACTCTCACCGCCCCTCACGGAACACCTCCGTCCGCGCGGCCATCATCGAGATGCGGTATCTTACTCCCCGCACGCTGACCAGTTTTTTCACGCGTCGCCCCACCAGACGGATCCGGGCCTGGGCTCCCACGACCGCGTCGGGCCAGTCTTCTCGCGAAATGGGCATCCAATCTACCCTGGCCGGTGCCGAGGTTTGTCGCTGCAATGTAGGCCGCTTCACCTCCGCCCGGGGCTCCGGGCACGACGCCTTCCGCTTCAGCGACGGCCTCTCGGTTGCCACTGTCTTCGGACTCGGCCACTGCCATGGTCCACGCTCCCAAGGTTCATCGACCTTCACCTCGTCCGCTGTGGCCGTCTTCGCTGCCGCTACCTCCGTCGCCGCTGCCTCGTCCGCCGTTGCCTCCGTCGCCTCCGCCGTCTCCGTCGTCGTCACCTCTGTCGCCGTCCCTGCCGCCGACTCTTCCGTCTCCGCCGCCGTCACCTCTGTCGCCGTCGCCGCCGACGTGACCTCCGTCGCCGCCGCCTCTGCCGTCTCCCCCGTCGTCTTTGCCGGATCCGCCGTCCCGCCGTCGACTCTGCCGTCTCCGCCGCCGTTAGCTCCTGCCGCACCTCTGACTCCGCGTCCTGGCCCTTGCTCGCGCGACGCCTGGTGTGGGCTCCGCCGCTCTATTTCGAGGGTCGCGTGCGTTGCTCCGCTGCGGAACCTCCTCCCAGACTCGTGTCCCGGCTTCGGGTGCTGGCTCCGGCGGCGCCGGTCCTGACGCCCATGTTATGTGCAGGGTCTGGTGGTGACACACCATCCCATTTCGCACAGCCGTCCGCACATTCTGTGATACGTATGGCCCCATGACCGCGCTCTCGGGGCCCTGCCAGCGCGAGTGTTGTTGCCATTGCCCTTGCTGCTGCTGCTGCTGCTGATGCTTCTGCTGCTGCTGTTGCTGCTGTTGCTGCTGCTGCTGCTGTTGCTGCTGTTGCTGCTGCTGCTGCTGTTGCTGCTGCTGCTGCTGTTGCTGCCTCTGCTGCTGCTGCTGCTGCTGCTGCGACTGCTGCTCCTGATGCGGCTGCGGCTCCTCCGTCTGAGACTGCTGAGGCTGCTGCGGTGGGCGTCTCTGCCACAACTCCCCTTCGGCCTCCTCGGCCTCGTTCTCCTCTTCCCCCGTGG
The DNA here is from genome assembly GCA_035043285.1 of Drosophila subsilvestris. Lineage (NCBI taxonomy): Eukaryota > Metazoa > Arthropoda > Insecta > Diptera > Drosophilidae > Drosophila > Drosophila subsilvestris. The sequence continues at coordinate 2,719 of JAWNNB010001533.1, read as the reverse complement.
TGTCCTCGGAGGGGGGCTTCTCCCATATGGCCTCCTCTTCTGCCTCCGCCTCGCGCAGTCGCCGACACCACTCCTCTTCCTTTAGCTGCGCCTCGGGCAGCGGTGCCGTCGGATCTTCCATCACGGTTGGCGCCAGGGACTCCTCGCTCCCGCTCTCGGACTCCGCGTCCGTGCTGCTGTCACTCTCCTCTGATGTCACCACCACGCGCTTCGCTCGCCGCTCCTCCTGCTTGGCCTTAATTTGACGGGCCAGCTCCGCTATCTGTTCTGTTAGCTGCGCCCTGCGCAGGGCCTCCTCTGCGGCTCCCAATGCCGTTTTGCGGAGCCATGCGGCCAGCCGCGCTTCCTGCTCGGCGTCCATTGGCACCTTCGTCCCGACCTCAGCCGCTCGCCAAATCTTCCGTTCCCGGCGTGTGGGTGCTGGTGTCCATCCCTCTATCACCACATCGTCGGACTCGCTGCCGTCGGAGGACACGATCGGCGTGACCGTCCCGCCCACCGACGGCGTTGGCGACACCAACGGTGACGCCATCAGCTGCAACTCCGGGGAACTACTCCGTCCCCTCTCTTCGTCTCCACGCGAGGGCATTTCCGCCCGTCGCTGACTCCAGAGAGGTCGTCGTAGCCCCCCCCTGCAAAATCTCATCCTGTTCGCGCACAAATTTACGTATGAAGTCCATCGTTGCTGCGGTGCTCACGTGTTCTGTGGACGGTCCGTTTTTTCGCTTGGCTTTATACCCTCGTTGCAGTGCCCATCGTTCCACCTAACGGGATCGGTCGCCATATCCCCATGGCCTCTCCTTGGGTGTTCTCTCGTTCTCCTCGCGCTCTCCGTAACGGTGTTCGTGTGCTCTCTCTTTATCCGTGTTCGCCGCGTATTAACCCTATGATGCCGGTGACATGTTCCTTTTACTATTATTATTTTATTCTTCTTTTTTTTTTTTTCCTTTTTTTTTCGAAACATTCTTCTGTTGTAACATTTACTGGATTCACCTCCTCTTTTTTTTTTTTTTTTTTTTTTTTTGTGGACAGTCAGCCATGGTAAGTCCGTTCGAAGTCGAAGTTCCTCTCATGCTCTCCGTTGTTCCCTTCCAGCACGCCCACGGGTTGCTTTTGGATGCCGTTCACGAACCCTCCCGCGATCAATGAAGCCTCCGCCTCTTCGCCCGGATTCGGAATCGTGACTCGCTGCCCCGACGAAACCATTTGCGCCCTCGGTTTGGTCTAGCGGGTCGTCTCCCCCACACAATGGCTCGGACCCGAGGATCGTCCGATACCTCGCCCGGCAGACCACGCATGGGCGGCGTCCGCTTTGCCCTACCCGATGCTCCTGGTTCCGTCGGATGTCCTTCTTGGAGCCGTGAGCCTGGACACTCAACTCCTTCCCGCTTCTCCTGGGCTCACCCCGACTGCTGATCTACGTTGTACACTCTGCTCACTCAGGTTCCTGTATCATACCTCTTCTTTTTTTTCCGTTCCTTCAATTATTCTTTTTCTTTCTGACGCCGCTTCTCATTTTATTTACAGCATCTTCTTTCACTTCGCTACTTGTCCTTTGACTGTGGTTTTAAGTCTCTCACATGGGCCGTCCGGGTTCCCCTCTCCCCCTCCTTTCTCAGTTTGCATATTACTGGTGAAATATAATCCACCACCTGGTATGGACCCGCAAACTTCGGAGCCAGCTTGGCCGCGAATCCATCTGCCGCGTTTGACAGGTGGTGTTGCCTTGTCCACACCACCTCCCCGATCCTGGGCTTCCATTCTCTCCTTCGCAGGTTATAATGCCTTGCTTGATCCTGGGCCGCCCTCTCTAGATTCCGTCTCACTAGCTGGAACAAATCTTTGAGCTTCGTCGCGTTTTCTTCCGGTGTGCGCGTTTCCTGCCCTGTGCCGAGGGCTTCCTCGTCGTATAACGCTTTCGGCAGCCGTGGTTCTCTTCCTTGTACCACATATGCTGGGGAATACCCGGTAGAGTCCGCGACCGCTGAATTCACGGCCAACATCAATTCGGGCCACTTCTCGTCCCAACTTCTATGATCTCCTTCCGTGAATTGCGCGATCATCGTTTTTACCGTCCTATTGGTTCTCTCTGTGGGGTTTTCTTGTGGCGTGTATGGAGCTGTGAACTGATGCCTGACCCCCATCTGCTCGAGGAACTTCTTGAACGCCCGGCTGGTGAACTGGACTCCGTTGTCGGTCACCATCACCTTCGGTACGCCGAAGCGGATAGTACCCGTTCCCTGACCGCCTTTATCAGCGACTCTGCCGTGGCCTTCCTCATCGGAATCAACTCTGTCCATTTGAAGAACCTATCCACCAACACCAGCAGCATGGAGTTTCCGTGTTTGGATCTTGGTAATGGCCCGACGAAGTCCGCACAGACCGTGGCCCACGGCTCTTCCGGCACCTGAGTCAACATCTTCCCAGCTGCCTGCAGCTGGCTCGGCTTGAATTTTAAGCACGTCTCGCACTTCCTCACGTAGGCTCGGACATCTCGGTACATTCCTGGCCAGTAGTATCGTGCGGCTATACGAGTTGCCGTCTTTCTGCCGCCCACATGGCCGGCAGCTGGGGAATCGTGGTTTTCCTTCAAGACCTGCTCTCTTAGAGCCTTGAGTACGCATAGTTTCCATGCCGCCACTTCCTCATCGCCCGCTCTGTGTGGTATATGACGGTACACCCCGCCTGCCTCCTTCACATAGTCAGGGAATTTTGTCGG
>JAWNNB010001532.1:0-13035 GCA_035043285.1 Drosophila subsilvestris | reverse complement strand
TTTGCATAGAGAATTTAACGCATTTTTGTACAACATTTGATTTGTTTCGATTCAATGGATAGTTCCTTATAATTTAGTTTATTCGTTTTTGTAAAAACACTGCATTTGAAAATGATTGTATTGCATAGAGAATTTTACGCTCTTTCATACAAAATTTGATTCGTTTCGATACAATGGATAGATTCCTTACAATTTAGTTTTTTCGTTTTTGTGAAAAAACTTCTGTGCCTATGAATTTAAAAATGATTATATTGCATAGAGAATTTAACGCATTTTTGTACAACATTTGATTTGTTTCGATTCAATGGATAGTTCCTTATAATTTAGTTCTATTCGTTTTTGTAAAAACACTGCATTTGAAAATGATTGTATTGCATAGAGAATTTTACGCTCTTTCATACAACATTTGATTCGTTTCGACACAATGGATAGTTTCCTTACAATTTAGTTTTTTCGTTTTTGTGAAAAAACTTCTGGGCCTATGAATTTAAAAATGATTATATTGCATAGAGAATTTAACGCATTTTTGTACAACATTTGATTTGTTTCGATTCAATGGATAGTTCCTTATAATTCAGTTTATTCGTTTTTGTAAAAACACTGCATTTAAAAATGATTATATTGCATGGAGAATTTAACGCATTTATGTACAAGATTTGATTTTTTTTCGATAAAATGGATAGTTCCTTCTAATTTAGTTTATTCGTTTTTGTAAAAACATACAACATTTGATTCGTTTCGATACAATGGATAGATTCCTTACAATTTAGTTTTTTCGTTTTTGTGAAAAAAACTTCTGTGCCTATGAATTTAAAAATGATTATATTGCATAGAGAATTTAACGCATTTTTGTACAAGATTTGATTTTTTTTCGATTCAATGGATGTTCCTATAATTAAGTTTATTCGTTTTTGTAAAAACGCTGCATTTAAAAATGATTATATTGCATAGAGAATTTAGCGCATTTTTGTACAAGATTTGATTTTTTTCGATGCAATGGATAGTTCCTTCTAATTTGTATTGCATAGAGAATTTTATGCTCTTTCATACAACATTTGATTCGTTTCGACACAATGGATAGTTTCCTTACAATTTAGTTTTTTCGTTTTTGTGAAAAAACTTCTGGGCCTATGAATTTAAAAATAATTGATTTGCATAGAGAATTTAACGCATTTTTGTACAACATTTGATTTGTTTCGATTCAATGGATAGTTCCTTATAATTTAGTTTATTCGTTTTTGTAAAAACACTGCATTTGAAAATGATTGTATTACATAGATAATTTTACGCTCTTTCATACAACATTTGATTCGTTTCGATACAATGGATAGATTCCTTACAATTTAGTTTTTTCGTTTTTGTGAAAAAACTTCTGTGCCTATGAATTTAAAAATGATTATATTGCATAGAGAATTTAACGCATTTTTGTACAAGATTTGATTTTTTTCGATTCAATGGATGTTCCTATAATTAAGTTTATTCGTTTTTGTAAAAACACTGCAATTAAAAATGATTATATTGCATAAAGAATTTAACGCATTTTTGTCCAAGATTTGATTTTTTTCGATGCAATGGATAGTTCTTTCTAATTTGTATTGCATAGAGAATTTTATGCTCTTTCATACAACATTTGATTCGTTTCGACACAATGGATAGTTTCCTTACAATTTAGTTTTTTCGTTTTTGTGAAAAAACTTCTGGGCCTATGAATTTAAAAATAATTGATTTGCATAGAGAATTTAACGCATTTTTGTACAACATTTGATTTGTTTCGATTCAATGGATAGTTCCTTATAATTTAGTTTATTCGTTTTTGAAAAAACACTGCATTTGAAAATGATTGTATTGCATAGAGAATTTTACGCTCTTTCATACAACATTTGATTCGTTTCGATACAATGGATAGATTCCTTACAATTTAGTTTTTTCGTTATTGTGAAAAAACTTCTGTGCCTATGAATTTAAAAATAATTGATTTGCATAGAGAATTTAACGCATTTTTGTACAACATTTGATTTGTTTCGATTCAATGGATAGTTCCTTATAATTTAGTTCTTTCGTTTTTGAAAAAACACTGCATTTGAAAATGATTGTATTGCATAGAGAATTTTACGCTCTTTCATACAACATTTGATTCGTTTCGACACAATGGATAGTTTCCTTACAATTTAGTTTTTTCGTTATTGTGAAAAAACTTCTGTGCCTATGAATTTAAAAATGATTATATTGCATAGAGAATTTAACGCATTTTTGTACAAGATTTGATTTTTTTCGATACAATGGATAGTTCCTTCTAATTTAGTTTATTCGTTTTTGTAAAAACACTGCATTTGAAAATGATTGTATTACATAGATAATTTTACGCTCTTTCATACAACATTTGATTCGTTTCGATACAATGGATAGATTCCTTACAATTTAGTTTTTTCGTTTTTGTGAAAAAACTTCTGTGCCTATGAATTTAAAAATGATTATATTGCATAGAGAATTTAACGCATTTTTGTACAAGATTTGATTTTTTTCGATTCAATGGATGTTCCTATAATTAAGTTTATTCGTTTTTGTAAAAACACTGCAATTAAAAATGATTATATTGCATAAAGAATTTAACGCATTTATGTACAAGATTTGATTTTTTTTCGATAAAATGGATAGTTCCTTCTAATTTAGTTTCATTCGTTTTTGTAAAAACATACAACATTTGATTCGTTTCGATACAATGGATAGATTCCTTACAATTTAGTTTTTTCGTTTTTGTGAAAAAACTTCTGGGCCTATGAATTTAAAAATGATTATATTGCATAGAGAATTTAACGCATTTTTGTACAACATTTGATTTGTTTCGATTCAATGGATAGTTCCTTATAATTCAGTTTATTCGTTTTTGTAAAAACACTGCATTTAAAAATGATTATATTGCATGGAGAATTTAACGCATTTATGTACAAGATTTGATTTTTTTTCGATAAAATGGATAGTTCCTTCTAATTTAGTTTATTCGTTTTTGTAAAAACATACAACATTTGATTCGTTTCGATACAATGGATAGATTCCTTACAATTTAGTTTTTTCGTTTTTGTGAAAAAACTTCTGTGCCTATGAATTTAAAAATGATTATATTGCATAGAGAATTTAACGCATTTTTGTACAAGATTTGATTTTTTTTCGATTCAATGGATGTTCCTATAATTAAGTTTATTCGTTTTTGTAAAAACGCTGCATTTAAAAATGATTATATTGCATAGAGAATTTAGCGCATTTTTGTACAAGATTTGATTTTTTTCGATGCAATGGATAGTTCCTTCTAATTTGTATTGCATAGAGAATTTTATGCTCTTTCATACAACATTTGATTCGTTTCGACACAATGGATAGTTTCCTTACAATTTAGTTTTTTCGTTTTTGTGAAAAAACTTCTGGGCCTATGAATTTAAAAATAATTGATTTGCATAGAGAATTTAACGCATTTTTGTACAACATTTGATTTGTTTCGATTCAATGGATAGTTCCTTATAATTTAGTTTATTCGTTTTTGTAAAAACACTGCATTTGAAAATGATTGTATTACATAGATAATTTTACGCTCTTTCATACAACATTTGATTCGTTTCGATACAATGGATAGATTCCTTACAATTTAGTTTTTTCGTTTTTGTGAAAAAACTTCTGTGCCTATGAATTTAAAAATGATTATATTGCATAGAGAATTTAACGCATTTTTGTACAAGATTTGATTTTTTTCGATTCAATGGATGTTCCTATAATTAAGTTTATTCGTTTTTGTAAAAACACTGCAATTAAAAATGATTATATTGCATAAAGAATTTAACGCATTTTTGTCCAAGATTTGATTTTTTTCGATGCAATGGATAGTTCTTTCTAATTTGTATTGCATAGAGAATTTTATGCTCTTTCATACAACATTTGATTCGTTTCGACACAATGGATAGTTTCCTTACAATTTAGTTTTTTCGTTTTTGTGAATAAACTTCTGGGCCTATGAATTTAAAAATAATTGATTTGCATAGAGAATTTAACGCATTTTTGTACAACATTTGATTTGTTTCGATTCAATGGATAGTTCCTTATAATTTAGTTTATTCGTTTTTGAAAAAACACTGCATTTGAAAATGATTGTATTGCATAGAGAATTTTACGCTCTTTCATACAACATTTGATTCGTTTCGATACAATGGATAGATTCCTTACAATTTAGTTTTTTCGTTATTGTGAAAAAACTTCTGTGCCTATGAATTTAAAAATAATTGATTTGCATAGAGAATTTAACGCATTTTTGTACAACATTTGATTTGTTTCGATTCAATGGATAGTTCCTTATAATTTAGTTTATTCGTTTTTGAAAAAACACTGCATTTGAAAATGATTGTATTGCATAGAGAATTTTACGCTCTTTCATACAACATTTGATTCGTTTCGATACAATGGATAGATTCCTTACAATTTAGTTTTTTCGTTATTGTGAAAAAACTTCTGTGCCTATGAATTTAAAAATGATTATATTGCATAGAGAATTTAACGCATTTTTGTACAAGATTTGATTTTTTCGATACAATGGATAGTTCCTTCTAATTTAGTTTATTCGTTTTTGTAAAAACACTGCATTTGAAAATGATTGTATTGCATAGAGAATTTAACGCATTTTTGTACGCAATTCATATCGTCGGCTGCGAGAGCTTATTTCTATAGTGGGAAAATAGGTGGATTAACTTATTCTGTCCTACTTATTCTTATTGGTTTTTGTGGTGCAGCCTTACAATTTTCTCCTAACATGCTCACTACCCTACTAACAAAGGGTCACAATAGAGATACAGAGTAGAGATAAAAAACGATGATTCGGCTTACTCTTCCAGTAGGGTCTGGTCGTGGTCGTTCGGGCTGGTCTTGTCTCTGCTGTCTTCGTTGTCGTGGAATTGTTTGAGGTCTGTTATGTTCGCTACTCTTTGTTTTCGGTTGCTCTGGTGCTGGAGTCGGACGACATTTGGTGAGATGAAGCACTTCAGTCTGTACGGTCCATCAAACTTAGGAGCCAGCTTTGCAGCGAATCCGTCGGCTGCGCTGGAGAGGTGATATTGACGCACGAGGACCAACGATCCGATGGTAGGGCGCCATTGTCTTCTACGTAGGTTGTAGTAGCGTCCTTGTTCCTGACTCGCTTGTCGGATATTGTAGCGGACGATGGAAAATACTTCCTTAAGCCTGGTTGCTTTGGAGAGGGTGGATTCCGGGGGGCTTCCAGTTCCAGGCGTGACTTCGTCGTATAAAGCACCGGGCAAACGGGGTTCTCTACCGTGTAGCAAGAAAGCTGGTCTGAAGCCGGTCTGAGATACTGGAGTTGATGGCTAATAACATCTCTGGTAGTAACACGTCCCAGGTGCTTTGATGTTCCTCTACAAACTGAGGTATCATCGTTTTCACAGTCCTATTAGCTCTTTCTGTGGGGTTCTCTTGAGGACAGTAGGGTGCTGTATGTTGAAGTTCTACTCCTGCCGACTTGAGAAATGCTTTGAAGGATCGGCTGGTAAATTGGGTACCATTATCGCATACGAACACATTCGGTACTCCAAATGGCTGAGGATTCGTTCCCGAAATGCTCGTTCAAGGTTTGCTGCCGTTTCCTTCTTGAGCGGGACGAACTCGACCCACTTGGAAAAGGTATCGAAGAATACCAGTAGGGTGCTGTTACCTTGTTTGGATCGCGGTAGCGGTCCCACGAAGTCTGCACACAGGGTTACAAAGGGTTCTTCTGGTCTGCGGGTTGCATCTTCCCGGCAGGTTTTTGTTGCATGGCCTTAAACTTATGGCAACTGATGCATACTTGGACGTATCGTCTCACGTCTCGGTACATACCCGGCCAGTAGTATCTTTGTGTGTACATCGTATTGATACTGCTGGAGCTCGAGTGCCCATCTTGCCACTCTGCCGTACGGATTGTCCAGGGTGTTAAGCCACTTAAGGGCGAGATGGTCGGTGGTAACGTCAAACCTGTAGCCTTCGAGGTAACACCGCAGCTTTCTAATTGCCCATATGACTGCCAAACATTCTTTGTCCGTGGCCGAGTAGTTCTCTTCGGCTTTATTAAGGCGTCTACTCACATATGCTGTAACCCTAACTTCCCCTCGGATCTCCTGCGTGAGGACGGCACCTATTCCGTTGCAGTCAGGGCAAGCAAGTACTGGAGAATGAGTCCTGTTGTTCCCTTGTCCATGCCATGCCATTCTTGAGAAGTTGTGACATCGGCTGGACCACAGTGGCGAAATTGGGTACAAAACGGCGATACCACGACGCCATCCCGATACATTGCCGTAGCTCTTTGAGCGTGGCGGGTGGTCGCAGATCTTTAACCGCTGCTATTTTGTCCGGGTCGGTATGAATACCTTCCCCGCTGACCATGTGTCCTAGGTATTTTATCCGGCGATGGAAAAACGTACATTTGTCTGCATTGATACGAAGGTTAGCCTGGCGTAGGCGGTGACAATATCGTCCAAATAGGCGAACGCGAATGGCTCCATATCTGCTCCGATAACTGTGTCGAGGGTCCGTTGGAACGTGGCTGGCGCGGATTGCAGTCCGAATGGCATTACATTCCATTGATAAAGACCTCTTCCGGGTACCGTGAAAGCGGTGGCTTCCCGGCTATCTGCGGCCATTGGTACTTGCCAATATCCGTTTTTCAGGTCTAATGTTGTTATGAAGTGAGCGTTCTGGAGTCGTTCTAGGATATAGTTTATCCTTGATAATGGGTAGGCGTCTGGAATAGAGCGTTCGTTGAGTTGTCTAAAATCTAAGCACATTCGCCACTTTCCGTTTTTCTTGCGAACGAGCACGATCGGGGCACTGTGAGGGCTTCTTGATGGTTCAATGAGACCTTCGGCCAACAACTGATCGACTTGTTCATCTATGATGCGCATCATTGCCGGATTCTTCTTATAATACCGTTGTTTTATCGGCCGACTGTCGCTCATAACAGTGGTGTGTTCTGCTAGATCTGTCGTACCTTGGATAGTTTTTGAATTTTGGGAGTTCTTCGGCAAGAAATTCGCGGATGTGTTGTGCTATGTCTGGAGGGTTCGTCTTCGGCATGCATGTTCATTTCTGTGTCGGCGGTTTTAATGGAATGGTCAGGAAGAATTGTCGTGTCGAATGCGCTTGGGTGGTCTGGTCGGGTGGGGTACTCGGAAATGTTTGATATGATGGGCGTACCGGCAGCCATGATGGCTGGATACTTTTGGCCGGTGTCTCGACTTCGTCCGTTCGTCTAGCAGCGTATATGTCCCTTGGTTCCTTTGCGGTCCTTAAACTCGTGATCCTTGTCCTAGTGTTCGTGATCATTGTTGATATTGTCGTGCTCGTGCTTTCTGTGGGTGTCCTCGTGCTGGTGGTCTGGGTGGCCATTATCGTGCTCTTGGTCTCTGTGGAAACCATCGTGTTCTCTGTTACTTGTGTTTGATCCTTGCTCTCTGTCGTAGCGGGGGTTTCTGTTGGTTTTCTTGCGTTTTCGTTCTCTGTTGATGATGTCGTAGCCAGGGTTTTTTGCCTTTGAATCTTGTTCTCCGTTAGGGATGTCGTGGTTGGGTTCTCTGTTGGTTGTCTTGCGTTTGTGTTCTCTGTTGACGATGGCGTAGCCATGAGTGTTTGTCTTCGGACTTTGCTCTCCGGTGAGGATGTTGAAGTTGGGTTCTCTGTTGTTGGTCGTTTGGTTTTGTTCTCGGGTACTTGGGTTAGTGCATGACTGACGGTGGTCATCGGATCGTCGTCATTGATGCAAACGCCTTGTAAATGTAAGCGAGTGGTTCCGCATTGTATGGTGGTTTCTATGGCGCATAGAAAGTCGATCCCCAGGATAACGCTCTCCACCATGCTTGGTAATACCAATAGGGGTATCCGTACCTCATGCATGTGTAGTTGAGTGCATGCGAGTAAGACTTGGGTAATGGGCCTCACGGAACCGTCGGCTAGCCGGATCTGCATTACTGCGTCTCGTACATTTGTGTCCGTAATTAACCTCTCGGCCAGATCTTTGTTTACGAAACTTCGGGTTGCTCCTGTGTCTATTGTTGCTTCTGTTGGTCTTCCTTCAATCGTTACCATCGCCACTATCCGGCCGTCGTGTACGTGTAAGGGTCTTTTTGATCTTGGGTTCTGGATGGCGTCGATCTCGGCTGTTCCCGTCGAAGTCGAGGACGCACCTAGTTTCCCGAAGTTTCTCGTTTACAGCATTGAATGGTTCTATTGCCTCGTTTTCCACATTCTCAACAAAAAAGGGATAGGACTATTTTGACAGCTTGCCGCCAAATGGTCGGGTTCTCCGCATCGACGACATGCTGTGCGCGTTGGTCGTTTGGTTTTGTTCTCGGGTACTTGGGTTAGTGCATGACTGACGGTGGTCATCGGATCGTCGTCATTGATGCAAACGACTTGTAAATGTAAGCGAGTGGTTCGGGTACTTGGGTGGCAATGGGGGCAATGGGGGAGGCGTCGTGCCGAATCATTTTGTTTGAGATCTCTGTGCCCGGTGTACTGTGTTGCGTCGGGCCGGGTTTACTAGGGGGATCTGTCCGATTGTAGGAGTCTTGGCGAAACGGGTTCCGCGTCTGATTCCTTTCCGGTTCCTTATACTCTGGAGCTCGGAGTGGCTCTGTTGCGTCTTGACGCACTCTGGGGTGTCTTCGCTTCTGGTGAGTTCCAGTTTCCAGTGTTCGTTCCGTTCCTGAATGCTTTCAAGTTCTACGGCTAATTGTGTTAACTGGGCCAAGTTCAAGTTCGTCTCCTCACGTATAGTTGATACCCGGTAGAGTATTGTCGTAGATGCGGTTGAGTTCTTGAGTCGCGTCATACCCTGCGTGGTGCATTAGGAGGCGGATCTCGATGACGAAATCTTTAAATCGCTCGCCCACCGCTTGTTTTCGTGCCCGGATGTTGTCTTCAAGCTGTTCAAAATATGGAGGCGGAAGAAAAAATGCTAGAAACTCCTTTCGAAATTCTTCCCACGAAGCGCCTTGAAGTCGACTGGTTCGGAACCAACGACCCGTGTGTTTTAACTGTCTTGTCTTTAGCTATATTGATTATTGTTTATTTTTATATTATATTGTATTTTGTATATTGGGTGTATTGTTATCGAACTTCGGAACTGAATTATAATTTTCTAATTTTATTTTGTTGAAGCGTTGCACTGTTTCTGCACTCCGATGATTTCTCGGACCGGCACTGTACTTGGTTCGGAAATATTTGCACAAAGCTGACTTGATCTGCTGGGATAGCTTTTTGGACCGGCCACAGTCGTTGTACTGCGAGAGTTTTTTGGACCGGCACTGTAGCGGTTTTGCGTTACCTGTGTGTGTATGTTTTCGGTGTGGTTTTGCGGTGTACGTTAGGGTACGTTAGTGTGTATGTTCTTGTATCTTTACACTAAGTGCATGTGTTCTGTGTCTGGCTGCTACTCGTACTTTGTGTTGGCTGTACTGAAAGCACGTGTTTGGTGGGTATAAGTTTCAGTGGGGCTTCGCCTCGACTAATATCTCCCTAATGTTCCTGCTCGGGCGCCACTTGTAAGGAACCTATTTCAGGCTGGGGTAAGCTCAGTCTGTCCAGGGTCGGCTACAAGAAATTTAGGCGAGGGACGAGACCAGGCGAGGCAAGGCCGTGGTCGCGCAGTGCTTGGTGTGAGTCACCAATGTCTGAACGGTGCTCCAGAATGGATCTCTGTGGATCGGGACTTTGGGCGGTGGCGTGGCTTGGAAACTGGACGAGGCAGAGCAGTGCTTTGTCGAAAAGGCTCAGGAAGATTAGTAGAAAGGTGAGGCAGAGCATTGCGTTGTCGCAAAGGCTCAGGAAGATCAGGAGAAAGGTGAGGCAGAGCAGTACGTTGTCGCAATGGCTCAGGAAGATCAGGAAAAGGGCGAAGTAGAACAGTGCGTTGTCGCAAAAGCTCGGGAAGATCAGGAAAAGGCGAGGCAGAGCAGTGCATTGTCGCAAAGGCTCAGTGCGATCAGGAAGAAAAGGCGGCAATAACTACTTTTAATAAAAATGACTCGAGAGGTGTAGATTCTTGAGTATAAAAGTATGTCTTTATTCAAATGATATTCAATGCTGATGTCCCTGGCTGCACCATGTGGTGGTTACTTAAAACTTACGTGTGATCAATGTGGGGGAAACGAAACGAGAGGATTTTGTTGGGTGATTTTGCGTAGCCATGGGCACGTTCTATGCTCGCGGCGTGTTTGTACGTGCGTGTGTTTTCGTTGATCAGACCGAGGGGTGGCGGGGTGATATCTGCGTGTTGCTGCAAAGCTAGGGATTTTGATTTTTCTGCGAGTTATGCTTCCACGTGGCTTCGAGGTTCGCCGCTAAGTGATCGGCTGTCCAAAAATCTCTTACCTCGAGCCCTGTTGTCTCTTCTTCTTTTTTTCTTTCCGATAGCTTCCCCTGTTCTCTATCGATGTTTTTGGAGTTTCCACCTTGTCCAATATCAGTCATACATATTTCTGATTTTTAATGACTTAAATGTCCTAAAGCCTTCAGTAGCGGGTTTATTTGTGTACTATAACTACTTAGTTATTAAATGAAAGAATATAAAACTAGGTTTTGGCCTTCAGTGGCGGGTAGAATTGTTGGTGGGGGACAAGAAAAAAAAGGAATATTAAATGAAAATAGCGCCTCCAGTGGCAAGTCTATGCGTTGTCCACAGTCGCATGGTATAGGGTGAAGAAGGTGAGGCTTGTAAAGCCTTTTCGGTCTGTGTAAATTGCACATCTTTACAGACGCAAGAAAAAACGCCTTTGCAGCCGTCGCTTACCTGAGGATCGAGTACCATGGAGACGTCCGGTGCACACTTCTCGCTTCCAAAACAAGAGTGCCACCATTGAAATCGATATCTATCCCCAGGATGGAACTTATGGCAGCGATCATAGGCCTACGACTGGCAAAGCTCATCGCTCAGGAGCTTTCCGTTGACGTCGAGCGACGTGTTTTCTGGACCGATTCGAAGAACGTGCTGTATTGGATATGTTCAGATGCCCTAAATTATCATCAGTTCGTGGCGCTACGAATAGGGGAGATTCTGGAAAACTCAAATATATCGGAATGGAGATGGGTACCCTCCGCTCTGAACGTAGCAGACGACGGAACGAAGTGGACAAAGGAATCGAGTTTCGACCCAGGTGCAAGATGGTTCTCTGGTCCACCGTTTATATTCGTTTATAATCCTTGTTTCTCGTTTCCTGGGCCTCCTCTGACGTCTGTCCATTTGGAAGGCTCTGATGTTCTATTAAATTTGACCGTGTGCAAAAATTTGATGAAGCGTTGGAGTAAGCTTCTTTTCTGGATACTTTTCAAATAACAATTCTACAGTCTTCGAGGCATATTCGCCAAATTTGCGGGTGTTAATTTTGTCCATGCAGCTTAAAATTTTAAAAATTACAGCCAATCTTTGGATAATGCCTTCATCCACTCCAGTTATTATACCCGTATTAAAAAAGAGTTAAGCGGTATATTGTATTTGTGGTAAAAAAGGATGTGTGTAACGCAGAGAAGGAACATTTTCCGATCCCATAAAGTATGAACAGCATCAATAGCCGAGTCTGTGTCTGTCTGTCTGTCTGTCCGTCTGTCCGTCCGTCTTGATGAGCGCCTAGATCTCAGAGACTATAAGAGATAGAGCAACCAAATTTGGTTTCGAGACTCATGTGATATCACACTGCTACAAGTGTATTTCAAAATTTCACCTTGCCCCCTTCCACCCTACAAAGGACGAAAATCTGTGGCAGCCACAATTTTGAAGATATGATAAAACTAAAAACGTAGTATCGTAGAGAATGACCATGTCTACCAAATTGCCAAATCTGGTACAGATTGGATCATTATTATGGCCAGAATGAAGAATTAAAAATTAATTTTCAGTTGCTTCCCCCCCTCCTCTGGCGATGCTGACGATATTCATTATCTTTCTCTCTCGCACACACTCTGCCCTATGCAATGCGCGAGCAACCCCAAGCGGAGGATATGTAGAATCTAAATGGTAGATGTAGAATATTTGTTCTACATGTATAATCTACATTTTAGATGTAGATGTAGTTAGCAATGTAAAATCTAAAATCTAAACTTTTTTTAAATTATAAGCTCACAAATTTATATACCGACTGAGTACGGGTATAAAAGTAGAGTCGCGACTAGAAGCGACTCACGTTCCTTCTCGTTTAGCATTGCATATGCAGGTTGGCCGTTATAATTGACCTGAATTTGACCAAGTTTTTTACCTGCTTTTTATTTTGCCAAAGGGTGGTATATGCATATGTATATATATTGCAGTCCTTTTTTGTACAGCTCCATAGTTCTATTTTTACTTCTAAAGCCTAGTACTCAGATCCAAAAACTGTTTGGTAGCGAACTCATGTCATATAATTCGCTAGCGGCCATGTGGTGTGACCAGAGGTGTGCACTGCATTCCGTACGGTTACACTGCTCAGACAGATGCTTGGCTTTGTTAAAAGTTAATGAAATGCACTTCTTCGGCTGGGGTCGCTCTTCCCCAGGCATATCCTGGGCTCCCCAATATTTTATTGGCAAGGTAGTTTGTCTGACTATCAACAGCAGCAGATAGCGACACCGCCCGTGCCGACCACCGTGAGGACAACATGTTTGAAAACCATATTTGATTTATATTCATGAAAATTAATAAAAATAATATATTATAATATCCGTATCATTGTCCTTCATATAGTGCTGCATTAATTAGCTTATATTTGTGTTTGTTTGTAGTGGGGTGGATGAAGAAGGTTCCCAAAGAAAAGTAGTCGGGGCGTCAATTAAATATGCGTTTATTCGTAGTTTGTAGTTGTGGTAGGAATACCGCGGGGGGTGATACGAGTGTAATTGATCGTAGGTGTCGAGAGACTGCTCGATCGTGACTGCCCAGCGCGAGAGCGAAGGGCAAGAGTGCGAGCGTGCTAACAGTCCGCTGTTAGCACGCCGGTCAACCGACTGTTAACTCTGCCCTGTTAACAGCGCTGCTGCCCTGAA
>JAWNNB010001528.1:0-61678 GCA_035043285.1 Drosophila subsilvestris | reverse complement strand
GAGCAGCTTTTTGGAAACTGAGTACTAGCCTTTACTTTAAACTAGTTTGGAATAGCCATATGACATTAGACTTTGCTGACTAGCTGAAAAAATAAAGATGGCACTATGGGAGATGCCTGCAGTCAGACCGGGAGATTTATAGGCGTCAACATGGCTTCCCAGTTGAGTTGGGAGCAGCGCTGCGGCAGAATTTATGGGTTGAGGTAATTTTCAGAAACAATTCTGCTGGATTGAGTGGATGTGTGTAGTTACAACCATCATTATGTCTCAATTTGTGCGTCAGTTGATCGACTGAAACCCAGGAAACGTGTCTAGAGACATCTACGATCACTAATATTGAATTTTCTCTTTCATGCTATACCCCTCTTCGCAGCAAAGGTAGCAATTTCGAACGTCAATGCTATTTCCAAGACACAAGAGAAATTTTCACCCACACATACATTAACATGCGAAACATGCGTAAACCGGCTAAACAAGAGCAGTAATAGCCTGTTTACACTGCGGCGCATCATTGGATTTTTCCGTTAAATGGAACATGCGACAATGATGCCCATAAGCGCCCTGTGTATAGAAGAAGACAATCATGCGGCTGCATCTTTAATTATGCGACGCATCATTGGCAAGTGTTGCCGTATTCTGTCTAGTATATTTACAAAGTACTGAATTTATTCGGGGTATCGACGGGTATCGATAGCAAACAGCTGTTTCTATCGTTTTGTGTTTTTTTAGATAAATGATGCGAAAAATGATGCGGCTCTGAAGTAAACGCCTCGCATCAGTTTTCCGTACCTTCAACAATGATGCGGCAGTGTAAAAAGGCTATAATGAATAAAAATTTAATGCCTGTTTACACTACGGTTGAGTTATTGTGTTTTGGGCAAAACTCAGTTTTTTTACATAGGTTTAAAATAGAAGCCTAGTAAAAGAAAATTAAGCTATGGTGGCGTTTCATTTGCGTTTGTTCGACTTTCCGAATATATCAACCTTGTTCGCCTAGCGTGTGATCTATCACCACTAAAATCAATCGACCTACCCTCCTTACACCATCGCAGAATTTGCAATGGAGTCTTATTCATTCACAAGCTCATTCTCGGTCTTGTGGACTCCCAAACTCTGTTGGGACAGATCGATTTTACAGTTCCTTTTAGACCAACCCGGACTTTCTTGCCTATCCGTTTACCCTTCTGCAGGTCCAACTTCGCCCAGCATTAACCTTTCCGTGTTCTTTGTAATAATTATAATACCTACTATATAACCATATCCCTCGATATAATTTTACGTAACCTTTACCATCACCTAGACCTAGAAAATTTGTAAAACCTTTATTTTCTGCCTATATTATAATTTTCTTTTGGTATGTATATTTATATTATAGTTCATAGTTAGCAGATAATTGTTAATTGAAATAAATAAATACCAACGCGTTAGTGCCAGTTATCGATAGCCAAATCGGGCTGCCACAGCTGTTCGGAGCAATTCACTTTTTTGTTTTTGCCGACCAATTTAGCAGATCCAATTTTGGGGTTGGATTAAACAAAAATTATTTATAAAAAAAGGGCACAAGCTCAATTGCCCAGTTAATAGTGTCGAATTCATGTCAATGCATCAGTAAGTCATCTATTTTTATCCTTTTGCAATTAACATTTGTTCAGTTGTATAAGAAGACGTTTACTTTTCATTTCGGCAAGGAATTTGTTGCCGTTTTCAAAACGTAAAAGTCATGCATTTCACGTGTGCGGGAGCGCCTGACTTTTCGTTTTAAAAAGTAAATCACATTTTTTTGGTGAGCTTGCCTGTATAAATCTATTTCAGGCTGTCGAATAAAGACTGATTATATGGATATTATTATATGTTAATTGTATACCCAGTATTCATAATATTAATATATATGAAGATAAAAAACATACATTCATACATTATTACGGTGCTTTCTCCATGCTTTGTCTTTTCCCACAAAATTTGATAAAACACAAGATTTTATTTTTAAAGGTCTCTCTCCAGCACCGCGGAAAATTTATATCAGGAATTTGCTAGCTATTTCGTTACGGTTTATAACAGGGTTGACGAATCAGCTGTGTTTTGTAAACAGTGCCGATTGTGAAATTCAAATAAAATACCAAAATTAAAAATATGCACCCTGACGATGAAGTGATTGTTTTGGTGCAAGACCAAAAATAATCATTTTCATCTCTCTTTTTGATGTTACGTACAGTTTTTGCCTTCATCTTGCACCATTCGCTTCAGGAATAATTGTTGAACATATATTCCTGAGCTGTGCATCAGCTGTTCTCGTACTCCACACACGGTCCCGATAGGCAACTATAAATATGTGGATTCCTGTTGCTGGATACACACTCCAGGAAAACGAAAACGATAAATTCCTGCCACAGTTTACTTTTGTATGAAGTTTGACATGAATTTTTCGATTCCGCGGTGCTGGAGAAAGACCTTAAGCAAATAAT
The DNA here is from genome assembly GCA_035043285.1 of Drosophila subsilvestris. NCBI lineage: Eukaryota > Metazoa > Arthropoda > Insecta > Diptera > Drosophilidae > Drosophila > Drosophila subsilvestris. The sequence goes on along the minus strand of JAWNNB010001528.1, from coordinate 59,216 downwards.
AAATGTATAACAGCCGTAAAGCATGCACAACTGCTCACACTCTTCCCTGATCGAAAACTATGGTACTTGTTGTCTACAATAGGTTTGCTAGTCTGAGTACTGGACCTGAGTACTAGTCTGAGCGATATATCAACGGACGAAAATAAAATATTTGAAAATATCAATACTATCGACAGAGCCATCGATGGTTGTGCAGCCCTAAGTTTTACAATTAGTATGCCGGAATTATTCACACGCATTTAATATATATTATGCCCAAAAAAACATGCCCAAGGAACAGTTTCGTGCCTCGGCTTTGAACAAAAAAATGTAAGTGTCCCCACCTTACATTGCTAATTGTTAAAGTCATCGTTCCGCAGTTCACATGTCCAGTTTGGAATCAGTGGCGCCGATGAGATTCAGCAGGAATCGCTGGTGAGGATCACTTCAAAAAATCTATATCAGGGACAACGACAACCGGTGCCTTCTGGCGTACTGGATCGCCGAATGGGCATTAGCACGAAAGATGCTATATGTGAAACATGTGGTCATGGTCTGAATGAGTGCATCGGACACTTTGGCTATCTAGACTTAGCGCTCCCAGTTTTCCACATAGGCCACTTTCGTGCCACAATTAATATTCTACAGATGATATGCAAGTCGTGTGCCCAGGTGATGATTAAGTTAGAGGATCGACTCTTATTTGAGAAAAAGCTGCATAACCCAAATTTCTCATATTTGGGAAAAAAGGCATTGCATGCGCAGATGTTGGCCAAAGCCAAGAAAGTCACAAAATGTCCACACTGCGGAACGGCGAATGGTGGTGTAAAAAAGGGTCCCGGGCTTCTGAAGATTCTGCATGATCCGTACAAAGGGCGCAAGGTAGATTCTCTTTTCACGAGCAACATGGATGAAATGCTTCGCTCGACAGAGTTTAATCGCGACCTTAATCTCACACTCAGTAATTACAGCACTGCTGAGGAGCTCACTCCATTAATGGTGCTGGACATTTTTGATCAGATCCCACAGAGTGATGTAGCCTTATTAGGAATGTGCTCTCGTGGTGCCCATCCAAAGCATTTAATTGTGACGCGTGTATTTGTGCCTCCTGCCTGCATTCGGCCATCGGTATTATCAGAAGTAAAGGCCGGCACAACAGAAGATGATTTGACTATGAAACAGAGCGAGATCTTGCTAATTAATGATGTGATCCAGCGGCACATGGCTACAGGTGGAAAAATAGAGCTTATATATGAAGACTGGGACTTTTTGCAATTGCATGTGGCACTTTATTTCCATAGCGAGATCAGTGGAATACCAATAAACATGGCACCGAAGAAAACGACACGGGGAATTGTTCAGCGTTTGAAAGGAAAACAAGGACGATTCCGATGCAACCTATCTGGTAAACGTGTAGACTTCAGCGGCCGTACCGTCATTTCGCCGGACCCCAACTTAATGATTAATCAGGTTGGGGTGCCAGTGCGTGTGGCTAAGATTCTTACATACCCGGAACGCGTAAATCTCGCAAACATTCGTCACATGAAGCATCTAGTACGCAATGGGCCTTGCACGCACCCAGGGGCCAACTACGTTCAGCAGCGGGGCTCAAGTTTTAAAAAGTACCTGGCATATGGAAATCGTGAAAAGGTTGCGCAGGAGCTTAAATGTGGGGACATTGTGGAGCGGCATCTTTGCGATAACGATATCGTTCTATTTAATCGCCAACCCTCGCTCCACAAGATGTCAATTATGTGTCATCGCGCCAAAGTACAACCCCACCGAACGTTTCGCTTTAATGAGTGCACCTGTACACCATACAACGCGGACTTCGACGGTGATGAAATGAATCTTCACTTACCACAGACGGAGGAAGCCAGAGCCGAGGCTTTAATTCTTATGGGCAATCAGTCAAACTTGGTTACGCCAAAAAATGGCGAGATTTTGATTGCCGCCACGCAGGACTTTATAACCGGTGGATATCTGCTTACACAAAAAGAGGTTTTTCTCACCAAAGAAGAGGCAATGCAGTTAGCTGCATGCTTTTTAGCCAACGAGGACTCTACCATGAACATTCAGATACCGACTCCTGCTCTTCTTAAGCCACGCCGACTCTGGACGGGAAAACAAATATTCAGCTTGCTAATTCGCCCAAACAGTGACTCGCATATTCGCCTCAATATGGTGAACAAGGGTCGAAATTATACAAAAAACATGGATCTATGTAACAATGACTCTTGTATGTGTCTTTTTTTAATTCCTTACAACTTAAAACTACACTTACAACTAAGGTCAACTTTTTTTTGCTTTGATTGTAGGGATTCACATCCGAAATTCTGAGCTTATGTGTGGTGTAATGGATAAGGCAACAATGGGCTCGGGTACAAAGCAATGCATCTTTTACTTACTACTGAGGGACTTTGGTGAGGCTCACGCTACCAAGGCAATGTGGCGATTGGCAAGGGTTTGTATTTTAACACAATGTGCCCATTGACTTTTTTAAACCTGTTAAACAGTACATTTTAACAATTACTTTCCTCCTCTGGATTACATAAAGCCGTACAAATTCTAGTTAAGTATTTAAGATAGAATCAGTACCTCGATATTAAACCAACTTTTTCTGATTGATTTGTCTGGACGTTGATATGCAATGCAAAGCCGAAGCCTGTTACGCGCGGAACCCAGGCTAGAAACGCAGCTCCTCCTCCCGCCCAACCAACAGGGGGGCGCTGCCGCATGACGCGCGACGCGTGTTACCGAACCGATCGCGAACATGCAGGAAAGATAGAGGTTAGACTAATATTCAAAGAAAATTAGAGCTAAAAACAACTAAAGAGCTAAGCATTCAAAGATAGCTAAGAAATATGCCTAATTACGGGAAAGGTGTGTTAATATTAGTGATTTAAGAAAGGAAAGAAAATTAGTGGTGGATATTATAAGGTAGAGAGAATTATAGTCCGAGCATAAGACCCTAAACGGTTCATGCAAGGAATAATTTGATCTACAAAGTGGAAGGAACAAAGAAATAACGTTTCTAGAAAATCTAACAGGAATCGTAAAGTTTATGCGGCTCAACAAGCCAGGGCTATCTACGTAACCCTTGATCAGGTTGTGCATAAAAATCACACCAAGCATTTTTCTACGACTAACTAAGGTTGGAAGGTTTTTTATATGCAATCTACGAGGGTAAGATGGCAGTCACACATCTGCATCCCAGTTCAGGCCACGCAAAAAGTAAAAAGTTTTTCTGGACTGATTCTATACGGTCCTGGTGTACTTTGTACTGGGGGCACCATACACAAGAGCCGTACTCTAAAATCGGACGAACAAGCTAGATATCGAGAGTCTTCGTTATATAGGGATCGTCAAACTCCTTTGACCACCTTTTTATAAAACCAAGCACGCCCATGGCCTTATTTACCATGGTGGAAATGTGTTCAGAAAACTTTAACTTGGGGTCTGGTTTAACACCAAGATCATCAACCAATGTAATTCTCTCAAGAGAACCACCGCAGAGGGTGTAAGGAGCCAACATGGGGTTGAATCGATGAAATGTCATAACTTTGCATTTCAAGGCATTTACATAGGTGTAACATATTCGCACAACACCATGACTGAAAGTTATTGAGATCGGATTGCAAGCGAGATTGAAATGAAATGTCCGCATACATGCGTACTCGAGAATTTGTTAATACTGAAGGCAGGTCATTAATAAAGAGTGTAAAATGTGTGAAAAGTAGGGGGCCGAAATGGCTGCCCTGTGGTACTCCAGAAGTAACCTTAACAGGTTAAGAGAAGGAGTTTTTGAAGAGGACTAGTTGAGACCTAGAACAAAGGTAGCAAGTGCGGAGTGCGGAGTTAAAATTTGTTCAAACATTTTAGGAATAGTGTCCTGTGAAAAGCGTATCCTGCATCGAGATAGGTAATTTTTATAGCATTGAGCGTTAAGAACGTAGAAATTTCACCTAGCTATTAGAAAGCGGGAGAAAGACAACGGAGAACCAACTTTTTGAAATTTTGTATATAGTCTTGATTTTAAGTTTTTTAGACTGGATAACTATTTGGTAAACCAAGGAGGCTTCCCAGATCTAACCGGAAAAGAAAGTGGGACACAAGAATCAAAGAGTGTGTCGAGTACATTGTAAAATATGTTTGTGCCATTCATAACGTCAGTTCACAAGTACAGAGCGGACTAATCAAAATCCCTAATGAGGTTATTAAGCTTCGTAAACTCGGCTTTACGAAAGCAACGGACACGTTCAGATAGCCTACCCGTTCGGTCCAAGACAGTAGGCCCAATATCGATCGACACTTCGAATGTAGGATGGTAGGAGTCTTCAGGTATAGTACTTTCGGGTACTGAATCATAAACTATCTTGCCTTTCTACACTACTGGTCAAAATATTAAGTACAGAGGCATGGTGCTGATTTGTTATGAAATATTTCGGATGTTTTTGAATGGTTGACTGCCAATTGTTTATATTTTTAAAGATTACAGTTTTGCCAAACATTTAAATCAAAAATGAAAGTTGAGAGCACCCTTAATGCAACTCTAAGCTTAAATTTATTCTGAATGGGCATTTGCATTTTTGGTGTGGTCAAAATAATAAGTACACTGGAGGTATTTATAAATATTTAAGGATTTGATCGGGATTTGATCAAAGAATTGTTGGTTTTTATTGACTCTTTGCATATAAAGGTACATGAGAGTTTAAAAAATGTCCTTATAATGGCCGAAAAAACCATTGTTCTGCCCGAGAAATTAAGATTGCCTTGAATCTTAAAAAATAAGGAAAAGTTTCCGGAAAATTGCAAAAAGTCTTGGACGCTCGGTATATTTGGATCAAAATGACTTAATTTTAAGATGTCTTGCTGAAAATCGAAGATGGAAGAAGAAATCTTCATAAACAATGGACACCCGCATCGTCAGTCTTGCAAAAAATGCTGCGTTAATGTCTTTGAGCTTGTGCCCTTGTTATCAATAATTTTTGTTTAAGCCAACCTCAAAATTGGATCTGCAAAATTGGTCAGGGCAAAAACAAAAAAGTGAATTGCTCCGAACAGCTGTGGCAGCCCGATTTGGCTGTCGATAAGGTTCTGTTAAACATACCACAGGCCTTTTTGTATGAGTTAGCACTAACGCGTGGGTATAACAGCAGTAAATTTCGCGCGTAACAGTACAAAGAGTAAACGATTCCAGAGCGCGTCGAAATGAAAAGTCATACTTTTTGCTGAAAAGTAAAATGCAAAGTGAATGTGAAAACCGGAGCCTGTCTGAATATATTATGGAGCGACAAAACACAACCAAATATTTTTGGTAATGACTTCAGAAGATATGTATGTACGAAGTGCCAAAGGCAAAGAACTCGACTTGCAGTACACAAAAAAATGTTTGAGCATTGAGGCATGGCGTTGAGCCGATACATCGTAAAACTGATCACAAGCCCAATTTAAGGCATAAAAACATATTGACTGGCATTAATTATCCATGTGCTAAAGAAAACATGTCCTTGAGATGGGCCTTTCAATTAGACAACGACTCAAAACACACCTCAAGGCTGGTCAAAGCTTGGTTTACGGAGAACATGGTATACGTTTTGAGTTGGCCAAGTCAATCTCCTGACTAAAACCAAGAAAAAAACCTATGCGGAGACGTGAAATATCGTGTTGGCACAAATACGTTTCGAAACTCCGAAGAATTGTGTGAATTGGTTCGAAAAACTTGGTATAAGATTTCAGTAGAGACTTGGCGCATAGTTATTGCTGGTATGCCAAAAATAATAGCCAAAGTAATGGAAAAAAAGGGTGGCTATATCAGATACAAGCTAAAGATTACTAATAATAAGAAAAAAGTGGAAGAATTTTGATACGCTTTGAGTATTTGTCTTTGTAGAATTGCTGTACTAATTATTTTGACCACCCCTTATTTATGTTTTTTAGATATAATCGATCACAAACTTTATATTTGAAGCGAAAAATGAATATGTTAAATAATTTATAATCTACTGTATGTTAGTAAACTAAAAGTTAATTGGTTTTTTCCTATATGTTTGTTAAAAAAGTTTTACGAGACGTGAAAGAAATCTCATAAGCGTGTACTTATTATTGTGACCAGTAGTGTATATATGATATACATACCTGCAGATATTAAAAAAGCTTTAAAGTATTGTATTTACTTTTTTGTCGAAAGGTTATATTCAAAAAAATATTTGATACAAGTAGCTTTGTCTGGTACATCAGTCTTGTTATTGTTTCACTATTCCACATTTTTCGCACCCTGCCCTGCTGTTGTAATATGTAGCACAAAGTAGGTTTACATGTCTCCTCTCTGGAAGACGTATGTTTAGTCTTACGGGTATTATTATAGACTGCGTCGCGGCAGTCCAAATTATTTGTCGAACGCATCGAATCGTAGTTCACGGCCACGGCCTCAAATCTATTGTTACCCATCGATCAATAAAAACAGTTATAAAATATACCCAACGGAATCAATTATTTGCAAATGTGGAGTCAGAGTGGCCGAAAAAGCTCGGCAGCTTCCAACAGTTTTCGAGCAGCTTTTTGGAAACTGAGTACTAGCCTTTACTTTAAACTAGTTTGGAATAGCCATATGACATTAGACTTTGCTGACTAGCTGAAAAAATAAAGATGGCACTATGGGAGATGCCTGCAGTCAGACCGGGAGATTTATAGGCGTCAACATGGCTTCCCAGTTGAGTTGGGAGCAGCGCTGCGGCAGAATTTATGGGTTGAGGTAATTTTCAGAAACAATTCTGCTGGATTGAGTGGATGTGTGTAGTTACAACCATCATTATGTCTCAATTTGTGCGTCAGTTGATCGACTGAAACCCAGAAAACGTGTCTAGAGACATCTACGATCACTAATATTGAATTTTCTCTTTCATGCTATACCCCTCTTCGCAGCAAAGGTAGCAATTTCGAACGTCAATGCTATTTCCAAGACCCAAGAGAAATTTTCACCCACACATACATTAACATGCGAAACATGCGTAAACCGGCTAAACAAGAGCAGTAATAGCCTGTTTACACTGCGGCGCATCATTGGATTTTTCCGTTAAATGGAACATGCGACAATGATGCCCATAAGCGCCCTGTGTATAGAAGAAGACAATCATGCGGCTGCATCTTTAATTATGCGACGCATCATTGGCAAGTGTTGCCGTATTCTGTCTAGTATATTTACAAAGTACTGAATTTATTCGGGGTATCGACGGGTATCGATAGCAAACAGCTGTTTCTATCGTTTTGTGTTTTTTTTAGATAAATGATGCGAAAAATGATGCGGCTCTGAAGTAAACGCCTCGCATCAGTTTTCCGTACCTTCAACAATGATGCGGCAGTGTAAAAAGGCTATAATGAATAAAAATTTAATGCCTGTTTACACTACGGTTGAGTTATTGTGTTTTGGGCAAAACTCAGTTTTTTTACATAGGTTTAAAATAGAAGCCTAGTAAAAGAAAATTAAGCTATGGTGGCGTTTCATTTGCGTTTGTTCGACTTTCCGAATATATCAACCTTGTTCGCCTAGCGTGTGATCTATCACCACTAAAATCAATCGACCTACCCTCCTTACACCATCGCAGAATTTGCAATGGAGTCTTATTCATTCACAAGCTCATTCTCGGTCTTGTGGACTCCCAAACTCTGTTGGGACAGATCGATTTTACAGTTCCTTTTAGACCAACCCGGACTTTCTTGCCTATCCGTTTACCCTTCTGCAGGTCCAACTTCGCCCAGCATGAACCTTTCCGTGTTCTTTGTAATAATTATAATACCTACTATATAACCATATCCCTCGAAATATCCCTCGATATAATTTTACGTAACCTTTACCATCACCTAGACCTAGAAAATTTGTAAAACCTTTATTTTCTGCCTATATTATAATTTTCTTTTGGTATGTATATTTATATTATAGTTCATAGTTAGCAGATAATTGTTAATTGAAATAAATAAATACCAACGCGTTAGTGCCAGTTATCGATAGCCAAATCGGGCTGCCACAGCTGTTCGGAGCAATTCACTTTTTTGTTTTTGCCGACCAATTTAGCAGATCCAATTTTGGGGTTGGATTAAACAAAAATTATTTATAAACGAGAAGGAACGTGAGTCGCTTCTGGACGCGACTCTACTTTTATACCCGTACTTAGTCAGTATATAAATTTATGAGCTTATGATTAATATTTTAAAAAAAAATTTTTAATTGTACATTTTTACATTTTTTTGCTACATTTGTTAACTACATCTACATGTAAAATGTAGATAATACATCTAGAACAAATATTCTACATATACCATTTAGATTCTACATCTCCTCCGCTAGGGGTTGCTCGCGCATTGCACAGGGCAGAGTGTGTGCGAGCGAGACAGAGAATGAATAGCGTCAGCAGCGCCAGAGGAGGTGGGGGAAGCAACTGAAAATTAATTTCTTTATTCTGGCTATAATAATGATCTGATCTAGTTCAGATTCGGCAATCTGATAGATATGGTCATTCTCTACGATACTGCGTTTTTAGTTTTATATTTTCTTCAAAATTGTGGATGCCACAGATTTTCGTCCTTTGTGAAGGCGGAAGGGGGCGGGGCGAAATTTTGAAATACACTTGTAGCAATGTGATATCACATGAGTCTCGAAACAAAATTTGGTTGCTCTAACTCTTATAGTTTCTGAGTTCTAGGCGCTCATCAAGACAGACAGACGGACGGACAGACAGACATGGCTCTATCGACTCGGCTATTGATACTGATCAAGAATATATATACTTTATGGGGTCGGAAAATTTTCCTTCTCTGCGTTACACACATCCACTTTTACCACAAATACAGTATACCCCTTAACTCTTTTTGAGTACGGGTATAAAAAAGGGCACAAGCTCAATTGCCCAGTTAATAGTGTCGAATTCATGTCAATGCATCAGTAAGTCATCTATTTTTATCCTTTTGCAATTAACATTTGTTCAGTTGTATAAGAAGACGTTTACTTTTCATTTCGGCAAGGAATTTGTTGCCGTTTTCAAAACGTAAAAGTCATGCATTTCACGTGTGCGGGAGCGCCTGACTTTTCGTTTTAAAAAGTAAATCACATTTTTTTGGTGAGCTTGCCTGTATAAATCTATTTCAGGCTGTCGAATAAAGACTGATTATATGGATATTATTATATGTTAATTGTATACCCAGTATTCATAGTATTAATATATATGAAGATAAAAAACATACATTCATACATTATTACGGTGCTTTCTCCATGCTTTGTCTTTTCCCACAAAATTTGATAAAACACAAGATTTTATTTTTAAAGGTCTCTCTCCAGCACCGCGGAAAATTTATATCAGGAATTTGCTAGCTATTTCGTTACGGTTTATAACAGGGTTGACGAATCAGCTGTGTTTTGTAAACAGTGCCGATTGTGAAATTCAAATAAAATACAAAAATTAAAAATATGCACCCTGACGATGAAGTGATTGTTTTGGTGCAAGACCAAAAATAATCATTTTCATCTCTCTTTTTGATGTTACGTACAGTTTTTGCCTTCATCTTGCACCATTCGCTTCAGGAATAATTGTTGAACATATATTCCTGAGCTGTGCATCAGCTGTTCTCGTACTCCACACACGGTCCCGATAGGCAACTATAAATATGTGGATTCCTGTTGCTGGATACACACTCCAGGAAAACGAAAACGATAAATTCCTGCCACAGTTTACTTTTGTATGAAGTTTGACATGAATTTTTCGATTCCGCGGTGCTGGAGAAAGACCTTAAGCAAATAATAAATGTATAACAGCCGTAAAGCATGCACAACTGCTCACACTCTTCCCTGATCGAAAACTATGGTACTTGTTGTCTACAATAGGTTTGCTAGTCTGAGTACTGGACCTGAGTACTAGTCTGAGCGATATATCAACGGACGAAAATAAAATATTTGAAAATATCAATACTATCGACAGAGCCATCGATGGTTGTGCAGCCCTAAGTTTTACAATTAGTATGCCGGAATTATTCACACGCATTTAATATATATTATGCCCAAAAAAACATGCCCAAGGAACAGTTTCGTGCCTCGGCTTTGAACAAAAAAATGTAAGTGTCCCCACCTTACATTGCTAATTGTTAAAGTCATCGTTCCGCAGTTCACATGTCCAGTTTGGAATCAGTGGCGCCGATGAGATTCAGCAGGAATCGCTGGTGAGGATCACTTCAAAAAATCTATATCAGGGACAACGACAACCGGTGCCTTCTGGTGTACTGGATCGCCGAATGGGCATTAGCACGAAAGATGCTATATGTGAAACATGTGGTCATGGTCTGAATGAGTGCATCGGACACTTTGGCTATCTAGACTTAGCGCTCCCAGTTTTCCACATAGGCCACTTTCGTGCCACAATTAATATTCTACAGATGATATGCAAGTCGTGTGCCCAGGTGATGATTAAGTTAGAGGATCGACTCTTATTTGAGAAAAAGCTGCATAACCCAAATTTCTCATATTTGGGAAAAAAGGCATTGCATGCGCAGATGTTGGCCAAAGCCAAGAAAGTCACAAAATGTCCACACTGCGGAACGGCGAATGGTGGTGTAAAAAAGGGTCCCGGGCTTCTGAAGATTCTGCATGATCCGTACAAAGGGCGCAAGGTAGATTCTCTTTTCACGAGCAACATGGATGAAATGCTTCGCTCGACAGAGTTTAATCGCGACCTTAATCTCACACTCAGTAATTACAGCACTGCTGAGGAGCTCACTCCATTAATGGTGCTGGACATTTTTGATCAGATCCCACAGAGTGATGTAGCCTTATTAGGAATGTGCTCTCGTGGTGCCCATCCAAAGCATTTAATTGTGACGCGTGTATTTGTGCCTCCTGCCTGCATTCGGCCATCGGTATTATCAGAAGTAAAGGCCGGCACAACAGAAGATGATTTGACTATGAAACAGAGCGAGATCTTGCTAATTAATGATGTGATCCAGCGGCACATGGCTACAGGTGGAAAAATAGAGCTTATATATGAAGACTGGGACTTTTTGCAATTGCATGTGGCACTTTATTTCCATAGCGAGATCAGTGGAATACCAATAAACATGGCACCGAAGAAAACGACACGGGGAATTGTTCAGCGTTTGAAAGGAAAACAAGGACGATTCCGATGCAACCTATCTGGTAAACGTGTAGACTTCAGCGGCCGTACCGTTATTTCGCCGGACCCCAACTTAATGATTAATCAGGTTGGGGTGCCAGTGCGTGTGGCTAAGATTCTTACATACCCGGAACGCGTAAATCTCGCAAACATTCGTCACATGAAGCATCTAGTACGCAATGGGCCTTGCACGCACCCAGGGGCCAACTACGTTCAGCAGCGGGGCTCAAGTTTTAAAAAGTACCTGGCATATGGAAATCGTGAGAAGGTTGCGCAGGAGCTTAAATGTGGGGACATTGTGGAGCGGCATCTTTGCGATAACGATATCGTTCTATTTAATCGCCAACCCTCGCTCCACAAGATGTCAATTATGTGTCATCGCGCCAAAGTACAACCCCAACGAACGTTTCGCTTTAATGAGTGCACCTGTACACCATACAACGCGGACTTCGACGGTGATGAAATGAATCTTCACTTGCCACAGACGGAGGAAGCCAGAGCCGAGGCTTTAATTCTTATGGGCAATCAGTCAAACTTGGTTACGCCAAAAAATGGCGAGATTTTGATTGCCGCCACGCAGGACTTTATAACCGGTGGATATCTGCTTACACAAAAAGAGGTTTTTCTCACCAAAGAAGAGGCAATGCAGTTAGCTGCATGCTTTTTAGCCAACGAGGACTCTACCATGAACATTCAGATACCGACTCCTGCTCTTCTTAAGCCACGCCGACTCTGGACGGGAAAACAAATATTCAGCTTGCTAATTCGCCCAAACAGTGACTCGCATATTCGACTCAATATGGTGAACAAGGGCCGAAATTATACAAAAAACATGGATCTATGTAACAATGACTCTTGTATGTGTCTTTTTTTAATTCCTTACAACTTAAAACTACACTTACAACTAAGGTCAACTTTTTTTTGCTTTGATTGTAGGGATTCACATCCGAAATTCTGAGCTTATGTGTGGTGTAATGGATAAGGCAACAATGGGCTCGGGTACAAAGCAATGCATCTTTTACTTACTACTGAGGGACTTTGGTGAGGCTCACGCTACCAAGGCAATGTGGCGATTGGCAAGGGTTTGTATTTTAACACAATGTGCCCATTGACTTTTTTAAACCTGTTAAACAGTACATTTTAACAATTACTTTCCTCCTCTGGATTACATAAAGCCGTACAAATTCTAGTTAAGTATTTAAGATAGAATCAGTACCTCGATATTAAACCAAATTTTTCTGATTGATTTGTCTGGACGTTGATATGCAATGCAAAGCCGAAGCCTGTTACGCGCGGAACCCAGGCTAGAAACGCAGCTCCTCCTCCCGCCCAACCAACAGGGGGGCGCTGCCGCATGACGCGCGACGCGTGTTACCGAACCGATCGCGAACATGCAGGAAAGATAGAGGTTAGACTAATATTCGAGGAAAATTAGAGCTAAAAACAACTAAAGAGCTAAGCATTCAAAGATAGCTAAGAAATATGCCTAATTACGGGAAAGGTGTGTTAATATTAGTGATTTAAGAAAGGAAAGAAAATTAGTGGTGGATATTATAAGGTAGAGAGAATTATAGTCCGAGCATAAGACCCTAAACGGTTCATGCAAGGAATAATTTGATCTACAAAGTGGAAGGAACAAAGAAATAACGTTTCTAGAAAATCTAACAGGAATCGTAAAGTTTATGCGGCTCAACAAGCCAGGGCTATCTACGTAACCCTTGATCAGGTTGTGCATAAAAATCACACCAAGCATTTTTCTACGACTAACTAAGGTTGGAAGGTTTTTTATATGCAATCTACGAGGGTAAGATGGCAGTCACACATCTGCATCCCAGTTCAGGCCACGCAAAAAGTAAAAAGTTTTTCTGGACTGATTCTATACGGTCCTGGTGTACTTTGTACTGGGGGCACCATACACAAGAGCCGTACTCTAAAATCGGACGAACAAGCTAGATATCGAGAGTCTTCGTTATATAGGGATCGTCAAACTCCTTTGACCACCTTTTTATAAAACCAAGCACGCCCATGGCCTTATTTACCATGGTGGAAATGTGTTCAGAAAACTTTAACTTGGGGTCTGGTTTAACACCAAGATCATCAACCAATGTAATTCTCTCAAGAGAACCACCGCAGAGGGTGTAAGGAGCCAACATGGGGTTGAATCGATGAAATGTCATAACTTTGCATTTCAAGGCATTTACATAGGTGTAACATATTCGCACAACACCATGACTGAAAGTTATTGAGATCGGATTGCAAGCGAGATTGAAATGAAATGTCCGCATACATGCGTACTCGAGAATTTGTTAATACTGAAGGCAGGTCATTAATAAAGAGTGTAAAATGTGTGAAAAGTAGGGGGCCGAAATGGCTGCCCTGTGGTACTCCAGAAGTAACCTTAACAGGTTAAGAGAAGGAGTTTTTGAAGAGGACTAGTTGAGACCTAGAACAAAGGTAGCAAGTGCGGAGTGCGGAGTTAAAATTTGTTCAAACATTTTAGGAATAGTGTCCTGTGAAAAGCGTATCCTGCATCGAGATAGGTAATTTTTATAGCATTGAGCGTTAAGAACGTAGAAATTTCACCTAGCTATTAGAAAGCGGGAGAAAGACAACGGAGAACCAACTTTTTGAAATTTTGTATATAGTCTTGATTTTAAGTTTTTTAGACTGGATAACTATTTGGTAAACCAAGGAGGCTTCCCAGATCTAACCGGAAAAGAAAGTGGGACACAAGAATCAAAGAGTGTGTCGAGTACATTGTAAAATATGTTTGTGCCATTCATAACGTCAGTTCACAAGTACAGAGCGGACTAATCAAAATCCCTAATGAGGTTATTAAGCTTCGTAAACTCGGCTTTACGAAAGCAACGGACACGTTCAGATAGCCTACCCGTTCGGTCCAAGACAGTAGGCCCAATATCGATCGACACTTCGAATGTAGGATGGTAGGAGTCTTCAGGTATAGTACTTTCGGGTACTGAATCATAAACTATCTTGCCTTTCTACACTACTGGTCAAAATATTAAGTACAGAGGCATGGTGCTGATTTGTTATGAAATATTTCGGATGTTTTTGAATGGTTGACTGCCAATTGTTTATATTTTTAAAGATTACAGTTTTGCCAAACATTTAAATCAAAAATGAAAGTTGAGAGCACCCTTAATGCAACTCTAAGCTTAAATTTATTCTGAATGGGCATTTGCATTTTTGGTGTGGTCAAAATAATAAGTACACTGGAGGTATTTATAAATATTTAAGGATTTGATCGGGATTTGATCAAAGAATTGTTGGTTTTTATTGACTCTTTGCATATAAAGGTACATGAGAGTTTAAAAAATGTCCTTATAATGGCCGAAAAAACCATTGTTCTGCCCGAGAAATTAAGATTGCCTTGAATCTTAAAAAATAAGGAAAAGTTTCCGGAAAATTGCAAAAAGTCTTGGACGCTCGGTATATTTGGATCAAAATGACTTAATTTTAAGATGTCTTGCTGAAAATCGAAGATGGAAGAAGAAATCTTCATAAACAATGGACACCCGCATCGTCAGTCTTGCAAAAAATGCTGCGTTAATGTCTTTGAGCTTGTGCCCTTGTTATCAATAATTTTTGTTTAAGCCAACCTCAAAATTGGATCTGCAAAATTGGTCAGGGCAAAAACAAAAAAGTGAATTGCTCCGAACAGCTGTGGCAGCCCGATTTGGCTGTCGATAAGGTTCTGTTAAACATACCACAGGCCTTTTTGTATGAGTTAGCACTAACGCGTGGGTATAACAGCAGTAAATTTCGCGCGTAACAGTACAAAGAGTAAACGATTCCAGAGCGCGTCGAAATGAAAAGTCATACTTTTTGCTGAAAAGTAAAATGCAAAGTGAATGTGAAAACCGGAGCCTGTCTGAATATATTATGGAGCGACAAAACACAACCAAATATTTTTGGTAATGACTTCAGAAGATATGTATGTACGAAGTGCCAAAGGCAAAGAACTCGACTTGCAGTACACAAAAAAATGTTTGAGCATTGAGGCATGGCGTTGAGCCGATACATCGTAAAACTGATCACAAGCCCAATTTAAGGCATAAAAACATATTGACTGGCATTAATTATCCATGTGCTAAAGAAAACATGTCCTTGAGATGGGCCTTTCAATTAGACAACGACTCAAAACACACCTCAAGGCTGGTCAAAGCTTGGTTTACGGAGAACATGGTATACGTTTTGAGTTGGCCAAGTCAATCTCCTGACTAAAACCAAGAAAAAAACCTATGGGGAGACGTGAAATATCGTGTTGGCACAAATACGTTTCGAAACTCCGAAGAATTGTGTGAATTGGTTCGAAAAACTTGGTATAAGATTTCAGTAGAGACTTGGCGCATAGTTATTGCTGGTATGCCAAAAATAATAGCCAAAGTAATGGAAAAAAAGGGTGGCTATATCAGATACAAGCTAAAGATTACTAATAATAAGAAAAAAGTGGAAGAATTTTGATACGCTTTGAGTATTTGTCTTTGTAGAATTGCTGTACTAATTATTTTGACCACCCCTTATTTATGTTTTTTAGATATAATCGATCACAAACTTTATATTTGAAGCGAAAAATGAATATGTTAAATAATTTATAATCTACTGTATGTTAGTAAACTAAAAGTTAATTGGTTTTTTCCTATATGTTTGTTAAAAAAGTTTTACGAGACGTGAAAGAAATCTCATAAGCGTGTACTTATTATTGTGACCAGTAGTGTATATATGATATACATACCTGCAGATATTAAAAAAGCTTTAAAGTATTGTATTTACTTTTTTGTCGAAAGGTTATATTCAAAAAAATATTTGATACAAGTAGCTTTGTCTGGTACATCAGTCTTGTTATTGTTTCACTATTCCACATTTTTCGCACCCTGCCCTGCTGTTGTAATATGTAGCACAAAGTAGGTTTACATGTCTCCTCTCTGGAAGACGTATGTTTAGTCTTACGGGTATTATTATAGACTGCGTCGCGGCAGTCCAAATTATTTGTCGAACGCATCGAATCGTAGTTCACGGCCACGGCCTCAAATCTATTGTTACCCATCGATCAATAAAAACAGTTATAAAATATACCCAACGGAATCAATTATTTGCAAATGTGGAGTCAGAGTGGCCGAAAAAGCTCGGCAGCTTCCAACAGTTTTCGAGCAGCTTTTTGGAAACTGAGTACTAGCCTTTACTTTAAACTAGTTTGGAATAGCCATATGACATTAGACTTTGCTGACTAGCTGAAAAAATAAAGATGGCACTATGGGAGATGCCTGCAGTCAGACCGGGAGATTTATAGGCGTCAACATGGCTTCCCAGTTGAGTTGGGAGCAGCGCTGCGGCAGAATTTATGGGTTGAGGTAATTTTCAGAAACAATTCTGCTGGATTGAGTGGATGTGTGTAGTTACAACCATCATTATGTCTCAATTTGTGCGTCAGTTGATCGACTGAAACCCAGAAAACGTGTCTAGAGACATCTACGATCACTAATATTGAATTTTCTCTTTCATGCTATACCCCTCTTCGCAGCAAAGGTAGCAATTTCGAACGTCAATGCTATTTCCAAGACCCAAGAGAAATTTTCACCCACACATACATTAACATGCGAAACATGCGTAAACCGGCTAAACAAGAGCAGTAATAGCCTGTTTACACTGCGGCGCATCATTGGATTTTTCCGTTAAATGGAACATGCGACAATGATGCCCATAAGCGCCCTGTGTATAGAAGAAGACAATCATGCGGCTGCATCTTTAATTATGCGACGCATCATTGGCAAGTGTTGCCGTATTCTGTCTAGTATATTTACAAAGTACTGAATTTATTCGGGGTATCGACGGGTATCGATAGCAAACAGCTGTTTCTATCGTTTTGTGTTTTTTAGATAAATGATGCGAAAAATGATGCGGCTCTGAAGTAAACGCCTCGCATCAGTTTTCCGTACCTTCAACAATGATGCGGCAGTGTAAAAAGGCTATAATGAATAAAAATTTAATGCCTGTTTACACTACGGTTGAGTTATTGTGTTTTGGGCAAAACTCAGTTTTTTTACATAGGTTTAAAATAGAAGCCTAGTAAAAGAAAATTAAGCTATGGTGGCGTTTCATTTGCGTTTGTTCGACTTTCCGAATATATCAACCTTGTTCGCCTAGCGTGTGATCTATCACCACTAAAATCAATCGACCTACCCTCCTTACACCATCGCAGAATTTGCAATGGAGTCTTATTCATTCACAAGCTCATTCTCGGTCTTGTGGACTCCCAAACTCTGTTGGGACAGATCGATTTTACAGTTCCTTTTAGACCAACCCGGACTTTCTTGCCTATCCGTTTACCCTTCTGCAGGTCCAACTTCGCCCAGCATGAACCTTTCCGTGTTCTTTGTAATAATTATAATACCTACTATATAACCATATCCCTCGAAATATCCCTCGATATAATTTTACGTAACCTTTACCATCACCTAGACCTAGAAAATTTGTAAAACCTTTATTTTCTGCCTATATTATAATTTTCTTTTGGTATGTATATTTATATTATAGTTCATAGTTAGCAGATAATTGTTAATTGAAATAAATAAATACCAACGCGTTAGTGCCAGTTATCGATAGCCAAATCGGGCTGCCACAGCTGTTCGGAGCAATTCACTTTTTTGTTTTTGCCGACCAATTTAGCAGATCCAATTTTGGGGTTGGATTAAACAAAAATTATTTATAAACGAGAAGGAACGTGAGTCGCTTCTGGACGCGACTCTACTTTTATACCCGTACTTAGTCAGTATATAAATTTATGAGCTTATGATTAATATTTTAAAAAAAAATTTTTAATTGTACATTTTTACATTTTTTGCTACATTTGTTAACTACATCTACATGTAAAATGTAGATAATACATCTAGAACAAATATTCTACATATACCATTTAGATTCTACATCTCCTCCGCTAGGGGTTGCTCGCGCATTGCACAGGGCAGAGTGTGTGCGAGCGAGACAGAGAATGAATAGCGTCAGCAGCGCCAGAGGAGGTGGGGGAAGCAACTGAAAATTAATTTCTTTATTCTGGCTATAATAATGATCTGATCTAGTTCAGATTCGGCAATCTGATAGTGATAGATATGGTCATTCTCTACGATACTGCGTTTTTAGTTTTATATTTTCTTCAAAATTGTGGATGCCACAGATTTTCGTCCTTTGTGAAGGCGGAAGGGGCGGGGCGAAATTTTGAAATACACTTGTAGCAATGTGATATCACATGAGTCTCGAAACAAAATTTGGTTGCTCTAACTCTTATAGTTTCTGAGATCTAGGCGCTCATCAAGACAGACAGACGGACGGACAGACAGACATGGCTCTATCGACTCGGCTATTGATACTGATCAAGAATATATATACTTTATGGGGTCGGAAAATTTTCCTTCTCTGCGTTACACACATCCACTTTTACCACAAATACAGTATACCCCTTAACTCTTTTTGAGTACGGGTATAAAAAAGGGCACAAGCTCAATTGCCCAGTTAATAGTGTCGAATTCATGTCAATGCATCAGTAAGTCATCTATTTTTATCCTTTTGCAATTAACATTTGTTCAGTTGTATAAGAAGACGTTTACTTTTCATTTCGGCAAGGAATTTGTTGCCGTTTTCAAAACGTAAAAGTCATGCATTTCACGTGTGCGGGAGCGCCCTGACTTTTCGTTTTAAAAAGTAAATCACATTTTTTTGGTGAGCTTGCCTGTATAAATCTATTTCAGGCTGTCGAATAAAGACTGATTATATGGATATTATTATATGTTAATTGTATACCCAGTATTCATAGTATTAATATATATGAAGATAAAAAACATACATTCATACATTATTACGGTGCTTTCTCTATGCTTTGTCTTTTCCCACAAAATTTGATAAAACACAAGATTTTATTTTTAAAGGTCTCTCTCCAGCACCGCGGAAAATTTATATCAGGAATTTGCTAGCTATTTCGTTACGGTTTATAACAGGGTTGACGAATCAGCTGTGTTTTGTAAACAGTGCCGATTGTGAAATTCAAATAAAATACAAAAATTAAAAATATGCACCCTGACGATGAAGTGATTGTTTTGGTGCAAGACCAAAAATAATCATTTTCATCTCTCTTTTTGATGTTACGTACAGTTTTTGCCTTCATCTTGCACCATTCGCTTCAGGAATAATTGTTGAACATATATTCCTGAGCTGTGCATCAGCTGTTCTCGTACTCCACACACGGTCCCGATAGGCAACTATAAATATGTGGATTCCTGTTGCTGGATACACACTCCAGGAAAACGAAAACGATAAATTCCTGCCACAGTTTACTTTTGTATGAAGTTTGACATGAATTTTTCGATTCCGCGGTGCTGGAGAAAGACCTTAAGCAAATAATAAATGTATAACAGCCGTAAAGCATGCACAACTGCTCACACTCTTCCCTGATCGAAAACTATGGTACTTGTTGTCTACAATAGGTTTGCTAGTCTGAGTACTGGACCTGAGTACTAGTCTGAGCGATATATCAACGGACGAAAATAAAATATTTGAAAATATCAATACTATCGACAGAGCCATCGATGGTTGTGCAGCCCTAAGTTTTACAATTAGTATGCCGGAATTATTCACACGCATTTAATATATATTATGCCCAAAAAAACATGCCCAAGGAACAGTTTCGTGCCTCGGCTTTGAACAAAAAAATGTAAGTGTCCCCACCTTACATTGCTAATTGTTAAAGTCATCGTTCCGCAGTTCACATGTCCAGTTTGGAATCAGTGGCGCCGATGAGATTCAGCAGGAATCACTGGCTGAGGATCACTTCAAAAAATCTATATCAGGGACAACGACAACCGGTGCCTTCTGGCGTACTGGATCGCCGAATGGGCATTAGCACGAAAGATGCTATATGTGAAACATGTGGTCATGGTCTGAATGAGTGCATCGGACACTTTGGCTATCTAGACTTAGCGCTCCCAGTTTTCCACATAGGCCACTTTCGTGCCACAATTAATATTCTACAGATGATATGCAAGTCGTGTGCCCAGGTGATGATTAAGTTAGAGGATCGACTCTTATTTGAGAAAAAGCTGCATAACCCAAATTTCTCATATTTGGGAAAAAAGGCATTGCATGCGCAGATGTTGGCCAAAGCCAAGAAAGTCACAAAATGTCCACACTGCGGAACGGCGAATGGTGGTGTAAAAAAGGGTCCCGGGCTTCTGAAGATTCTGCATGATCCGTACAAAGGGCGCAAGGTAGATTCTCTTTTCACGAGCAACATGGATGAAATGCTTCGCTCGACAGAGTTTAATCGCGACCTTAATCTCACACTCAGTAATTACAGCACTGCTGAGGAGCTCACTCCATTAATGGTGCTGGACATTTTTGATCAGATCCCACAGAGTGATGTAGCCTTATTAGGAATGTGCTCTCGTGGTGCCCATCCAAAGCATTTAATTGTGACGCGTGTATTTGTGCCTCCTGCCTGCATTCGGCCATCGGTATTATCAGAAGTAAAGGCCGGCACAACAGAAGATGATTTGACTATGAAACAGAGCGAGATCTTGCTAATTAATGATGTGATCCAGCGGCACATGGCTACAGGTGGAAAAATAGAGCTTATATATGAAGACTGGGACTTTTTGCAATTGCATGTGGCACTTTATTTCCATAGCGAGATCAGTGGAATACCAATAAACATGGCACCGAAGAAAACGACACGGGGAATTGTTCAGCGTTTGAAAGGAAAACAAGGACGATTCCGATGCAACCTATCTGGTAAACGTGTAGACTTCAGCGGCCGTACCGTTATTTCGCCGGACCCCAACTTAATGATTAATCAGGTTGGGGTGCCAGTGCGTGTGGCTAAGATTCTTACATACCCGGAACGCGTAAATCTCGCAAACATTCGTCACATGAAGCATCTAGTACGCAATGGGCCTTGCACGCACCCAGGGGCCAACTACGTTCAG
Source organism: Drosophila subsilvestris (assembly GCA_035043285.1). NCBI lineage: Eukaryota > Metazoa > Arthropoda > Insecta > Diptera > Drosophilidae > Drosophila > Drosophila subsilvestris. The sequence continues at coordinate 38,092 of JAWNNB010001528.1, read as the reverse complement.
CAGCGGGGCTCAAGTTTTAAAAAGTACCTGGCATATGGAAATCGTGAGAAGGTTGCGCAGGAGCTTAAATGTGGGGACATTGTGGAGCGGCATCTTTGCGATAACGATATCGTTCTATTTAATCGCCAACCCTCGCTCCACAAGATGTCAATTATGTGTCATCGCGCCAAAGTACAACCCCAACGAACGTTTCGCTTTAATGAGTGCACCTGTACACCATACAACGCGGACTTCGACGGTGATGAAATGAATCTTCACTTGCCACAGACGGAGGAAGCCAGAGCCGAGGCTTTAATTCTTATGGGCAATCAGTCAAACTTGGTTACGCCAAAAAATGGCGAGATTTTGATTGCCGCCACGCAGGACTTTATAACCGGTGGATATTTGCTTACACAAAAAGAGGTTTTTCTCACCAAAGAAGAGGCAATGCAGTTAGCTGCATGCTTTTTAGCCAACGAGGACTCTACCATGAACATTCAGATACCGACTCCTGCTCTTCTTAAGCCACGCCGACTCTGGACGGGAAAACAAATATTCAGCTTGCTAATTCGCCCAAACAGTGACTCGCATATTCGCCTCAATATGGTGAACAAGGGCCGAAATTATACAAAAAACATGGATCTATGTAACAATGACTCTTGTATGTGTCTTTTTTTAATTCCTTACAACTTAAAACTACACTTACAACTAAGGTCAACTTTTTTTTGCTTTGATTGTAGGGATTCACATCCGAAATTCTGAGCTTATGTGTGGTGTAATGGATAAGGCAACAATGGGCTCGGGTACAAAGCAATGCATCTTTTACTTACTACTGAGGGACTTTGGTGAGGCTCACGCTACCAAGGCAATGTGGCGATTGGCAAGGGTTTGTATTTTAACACAATGTGCCCATTGACTTTTTTAAACCTGTTAAACAGTACATTTTAACAATTACTTTCCTCCTCTGGATTACATAAAGCCGTACAAATTCTAGTTAAGTATTTAAGATAGAATCAGTACCTCGATATTAAACCAAATTTTTCTGATTGATTTGTCTGGACGTTGATATGCAATGCAAAGCCGAAGCCTGTTACGCGCGGAACCCAGGCTAGAAACGCAGCTCCTCCTCCCGCCCAACCAACAGGGGGGCGCTGCCGCATGACGCGCGACGCGTGTTACCGAACCGATCGCGAACATGCAGGAAAGATAGAGGTTAGACTAATATTCGAGGAAAATTAGAGCTAAAAACAACTAAAGAGCTAAGCATTCAAAGATAGCTAAGAAATATGCCTAATTACGGGAAAGGTGTGTTAATATTAGTGATTTAAGAAAGGAAAGAAAATTAGTGGTGGATATTATAAGGTAGAGAGAATTATAGTCCGAGCATAAGACCCTAAACGGTTCATGCAAGGAATAATTTGATCTACAAAGTGGAAGGAACAAAGAAATAACGTTTCTAGAAAATCTAACAGGAATCGTAAAGTTTATGCGGCTCAACAAGCCAGGGCTATCTACGTAACCCTTGATCAGGTTGTGCATAAAAATCACACCAAGCATTTTTCTACGACTAACTAAGGTTGGAAGGTTTTTTATATGCAATCTACGAGGGTAAGATGGCAGTCACACATCTGCATCCCAGTTCAGGCCACGCAAAAAGTAAAAAGTTTTTCTGGACTGATTCTATACGGTCCTGGTGTACTTTGTACTGGGGGCACCATACACAAGAGCCGTACTCTAAAATCGGACGAACAAGCTAGATATCGAGAGTCTTCGTTATATAGGGATCGTCAAACTCCTTTGACCACCTTTTTATAAAACCAAGCACGCCCATGGCCTTATTTACCATGGTGGAAATGTGTTCAGAAAACTTTAACTTGGGGTCTGGTTTAACACCAAGATCATCAACCAATGTAATTCTCTCAAGAGAACCACCGCAGAGGGTGTAAGGAGCCAACATGGGGTTGAATCGATGAAATGTCATAACTTTGCATTTCAAGGCATTTACATAGGTGTAACATATTCGCACAACACCATGACTGAAAGTTATTGAGATCGGATTGCAAGCGAGATTGAAATGAAATGTCCGCATACATGCGTACTCGAGAATTTGTTAATACTGAAGGCAGGTCATTAATAAAGAGTGTAAAATGTGTGAAAAGTAGGGGGCCGAAATGGCTGCCCTGTGGTACTCCAGAAGTAACCTTAACAGGTTAAGAGAAGGAGTTTTTGAAGAGGACTAGTTGAGACCTAGAACAAAGGTAGCAAGTGCGGAGTGCGGAGTTAAAATTTGTTCAAACATTTTAGGAATAGTGTCCTGTGAAAAGCGTATCCTGCATCGAGATAGGTAATTTTTATAGCATTGAGCGTTAAGAACGTAGAAATTTCACCTAGCTATTAGAAAGCGGGAGAAAGACAACGGAGAACCAACTTTTTGAAATTTTGTATATAGTCTTGATTTTAAGTTTTTTAGACTGGATAACTATTTGGTAAACCAAGGAGGCTTCCCAGATCTAACCGGAAAAGAAAGTGGGACACAAGAATCAAAGAGTGTGTCGAGTACATTGTAAAATATGTTTGTGCCATTCATAACGTCAGTTCACAAGTACAGAGCGGACTAATCAAAATCCCTAATGAGGTTATTAAGCTTCGTAAACTCGGCTTTACGAAAGCAACGGACACGTTCAGATAGCCTACCCGTTCGGTCCAAGACAGTAGGCCCAATATCGATCGACACTTCGAATGTAGGATGGTAGGAGTCTTCAGGTATAGTACTTTCGGGTACTGAATCATAAACTATCTTGCCTTTCTACACTACTGGTCAAAATATTAAGTACAGAGGCATGGTGCTGATTTGTTATGAAATATTTCGGATGTTTTTGAATGGTTGACTGCCAATTGTTTATATTTTTAAAGATTACAGTTTTGCCAAACATTTAAATCAAAAATGAAAGTTGAGAGCACCCTTAATGCAACTCTAAGCTTAAATTTATTCTGAATGGGCATTTGCATTTTTGGTGTGGTCAAAATAATAAGTACACTGGAGGTATTTATAAATATTTAAGGATTTGATCGGGATTTGATCAAAGAATTGTTGGTTTTTATTGACTCTTTGCATATAAAGGTACATGAGAGTTTAAAAAATGTCCTTATAATGGCCGAAAAAACCATTGTTCTGCCCGAGAAATTAAGATTGCCTTGAATCTTAAAAAATAAGGAAAAGTTTCCGGAAAATTGCAAAAAGTCTTGGACGCTCGGTATATTTGGATCAAAATGACTTAATTTTAAGATGTCTTGCTGAAAATCGAAGATGGAAGAAGAAATCTTCATAAACAATGGACACCCGCATCGTCAGTCTTGCAAAAAATGCTGCGTTAATGTCTTTGAGCTTGTGCCCTTGTTATCAATAATTTTTGTTTAAGCCAACCTCAAAATTGGATCTGCAAAATTGGTCAGGGCAAAAACAAAAAAGTGAATTGCTCCGAACAGCTGTGGCAGCCCGATTTGGCTGTCGATAAGGTTCTGTTAAACATACCACAGGCCTTTTTGTATGAGTTAGCACTAACGCGTGGGTATAACAGCAGTAAATTTCGCGCGTAACAGTACAAAGAGTAAACGATTCCAGAGCGCGTCGAAATGAAAAGTCATACTTTTTGCTGAAAAGTAAAATGCAAAGTGAATGTGAAAACCGGAGCCTGTCTGAATATATTATGGAGCGACAAAACACAACCAAATATTTTTGGTAATGACTTCAGAAGATATGTATGTACGAAGTGCCAAAGGCAAAGAACTCGACTTGCAGTACACAAAAAAATGTTTGAGCATTGAGGCATGGCGTTGAGCCGATACATCGTAAAACTGATCACAAGCCCAATTTAAGGCATAAAAACATATTGACTGGCATTAATTATCCATGTGCTAAAGAAAACATGTCCTTGAGATGGGCCTTTCAATTAGACAACGACTCAAAACACACCTCAAGGCTGGTCAAAGCTTGGTTTACGGAGAACATGGTATACGTTTTGAGTTGGCCAAGTCAATCTCCTGACTAAAACCAAGAAAAAAACCTATGGGGAGACGTGAAATATCGTGTTGGCACAAATACGTTTCGAAACTCCGAAGAATTGTGTGAATTGGTTCGAAAAACTTGGTATAAGATTTCAGTAGAGACTTGGCGCATAGTTATTGCTGGTATGCCAAAAATAATAGCCAAAGTAATGGAAAAAAAGGGTGGCTATATCAGATACAAGCTAAAGATTACTAATAATAAGAAAAAAGTGGAAGAATTTTGATACGCTTTGAGTATTTGTCTTTGTAGAATTGCTGTACTAATTATTTTGACCACCCCTTATTTATGTTTTTTAGATATAATCGATCACAAACTTTATATTTGAAGCGAAAAATGAATATGTTAAATAATTTATAATCTACTGTATGTTAGTAAACTAAAAGTTAATTGGTTTTTTCCTATATGTTTGTTAAAAAAGTTTTACGAGACGTGAAAGAAATCTCATAAGCGTGTACTTATTATTGTGACCAGTAGTGTATATATGATATACATACCTGCAGATATTAAAAAAGCTTTAAAGTATTGTATTTACTTTTTTGTCGAAAGGTTATATTCAAAAAAATATTTGATACAAGTAGCTTTGTCTGGTACATCAGTCTTGTTATTGTTTCACTATTCCACATTTTTCGCACCCTGCCCTGCTGTTGTAATATGTAGCACAAAGTAGGTTTACATGTCTCCTCTCTGGAAGACGTATGTTTAGTCTTACGGGTATTATTATAGACTGCGTCGCGGCAGTCCAAATTATTTGTCGAACGCATCGAATCGTAGTTCACGGCCACGGCCTCAAATCTATTGTTACCCATCGATCAATAAAAACAGTTATAAAATATACCCAACGGAATCAATTATTTGCAAATGTGGAGTCAGAGTGGCCGAAAAAGCTCGGCAGCTTCCAACAGTTTTCGAGCAGCTTTTTGGAAACTGAGTACTAGCCTTTACTTTAAACTAGTTTGGAATAGCCATATGACATTAGACTTTGCTGACTAGCTGAAAAAATAAAGATGGCACTATGGGAGATGCCTGCAGTCAGACCGGGAGATTTATAGGCGTCAACATGGCTTCCCAGTTGAGTTGGGAGCAGCGCTGCGGCAGAATTTATGGGTTGAGGTAATTTTCAGAAACAATTCTGCTGGATTGAGTGGATGTGTGTAGTTACAACCATCATTATGTCTCAATTTGTGCGTCAGTTGATCGACTGAAACCCAGAAAACGTGTCTAGAGACATCTACGATCACTAATATTGAATTTTCTCTTTCATGCTATACCCCTCTTCGCAGCAAAGGTAGCAATTTCGAACGTCAATGCTATTTCCAAGACCCAAGAGAAATTTTCACCCACACATACATTAACATGCGAAACATGCGTAAACCGGCTAAACAAGAGCAGTAATAGCCTGTTTACACTGCGGCGCATCATTGGATTTTTCCGTTAAATGGAACATGCGACAATGATGCCCATAAGCGCCCTGTGTATAGAAGAAGACAATCATGCGGCTGCATCTTTAATTATGCGACGCATCATTGGCAAGTGTTGCCGTATTCTGTCTAGTATATTTACAAAGTACTGAATTTATTCGGGGTATCGACGGGTATCGATAGCAAACAGCTGTTTCTATCGTTTTGTGTTTTTTTAGATAAATGATGCGAAAAATGATGCGGCTCTGAAGTAAACGCCTCGCATCAGTTTTCCGTACCTTCAACAATGATGCGGCAGTGTAAAAAGGCTATAATGAATAAAAATTTAATGCCTGTTTACACTACGGTTGAGTTATTGTGTTTTGGGCAAAACTCAGTTTTTTTACATAGGTTTAAAATAGAAGCCTAGTAAAAGAAAATTAAGCTATGGTGGCGTTTCATTTGCGTTTGTTCGACTTTCCGAATATATCAACCTTGTTCGCCTAGCGTGTGATCTATCACCACTAAAATCAATCGACCTACCCTCCTTACACCATCGCAGAATTTGCAATGGAGTCTTATTCATTCACAAGCTCATTCTCGGTCTTGTGGACTCCCAAACTCTGTTGGGACAGATCGATTTTACAGTTCCTTTTAGACCAACCCGGACTTTCTTGCCTATCCGTTTACCCTTCTGCAGGTCCAACTTCGCCCAGCATGAACCTTTCCGTGTTCTTTGTAATAATTATAATACCTACTATATAACCATATCCCTCGAAATATCCCTCGATATAATTTTACGTAACCTTTACCATCACCTAGACCTAGAAAATTTGTAAAACCTTTATTTTCTGCCTATATTATAATTTTCTTTTGGTATGTATATTTATATTATAGTTCATAGTTAGCAGATAATTGTTAATTGAAATAAATAAATACCAACGCGTTAGTGCCAGTTATCGATAGCCAAATCGGGCTGCCACAGCTGTTCGGAGCAATTCACTTTTTTGTTTTTGCCGACCAATTTAGCAGATCCAATTTTGGGGTTGGATTAAACAAAAATTATTTATAAACGAGAAGGAACGTGAGTCGCTTCTGGACGCGACTCTACTTTTATACCCGTACTTAGTCAGTATATAAATTTATGAGCTTATGATTAATATTTTAAAAAAAAATTTTTAATTGTACATTTTTACATTTTTTTGCTACATTTGTTAACTACATCTACATGTAAAATGTAGATAATACATCTAGAACAAATATTCTACATATACCATTTAGATTCTACATCTCCTCCGCTAGGGGTTGCTCGCGCATTGCACAGGGCAGAGTGTGTGCGAGCGAGACAGAGAATGAATAGCGTCAGCAGCGCCAGAGGAGGTGGGGGAAGCAACTGAAAATTAATTTCTTTATTCTGGCTATAATAATGATCTGATCTAGTTCAGATTCGGCAATCTGATAGATATGGTCATTCTCTACGATACTGCGTTTTTAGTTTTATATTTTCTTCAAAATTGTGGATGCCACAGATTTTCGTCCTTTGTGAAGGCGGAAGGGGCGGGGCGAAATTTTGAAATACACTTGTAGCAATGTGATATCACATGAGTCTCGAAACAAAATTTGGTTGCTCTAACTCTTATAGTTTCTGAGATCTAGGCGCTCATCAAGACAGACAGACGGACGGACAGACAGACATGGCTCTATCGACTCGGCTATTGATACTGATCAAGAATATATATACTTTATGGGGTCGGAAAATTTTCCTTCTCTGCGTTACACACATCCACTTTTACCACAAATACAGTATACCCCTTAACTCTTTTTGAGTACGGGTATAAAAAAGGGCACAAGCTCAATTGCCCAGTTAATAGTGTCGAATTCATGTCAATGCATCAGTAAGTCATCTATTTTTATCCTTTTGCAATTAACATTTGTTCAGTTGTATAAGAAGACGTTTACTTTTCATTTCGGCAAGGAATTTGTTGCCGTTTTCAAAACGTAAAAGTCATGCATTTCACGTGTGCGGGAGCGCCTGACTTTTCGTTTTAAAAAGTAAATCACATTTTTTTGGTGAGCTTGCCTGTATAAATCTATTTCAGGCTGTCGAATAAAGACTGATTATATGGATATTATTATATGTTAATTGTATACCCAGTATTCATAGTATTAATATATATGAAGATAAAAAACATACATTCATACATTATTACGGTGCTTTCTCTATGCTTTGTCTTTTCCCACAAAATTTGATAAAACACAAGATTTTATTTTTAAAGGTCTCTCTCCAGCACCGCGGAAAATTTATATCAGGAATTTGCTAGCTATTTCGTTACGGTTTATAACAGGGTTGACGAATCAGCTGTGTTTTGTAAACAGTGCCGATTGTGAAATTCAAATAAAATACAAAAATTAAAAATATGCACCCTGACGATGAAGTGATTGTTTTGGTGCAAGACCAAAAATAATCATTTTCATCTCTCTTTTTGATGTTACGTACAGTTTTTGCCTTCATCTTGCACCATTCGCTTCAGGAATAATTGTTGAACATATATTCCTGAGCTGTGCATCAGCTGTTCTCGTACTCCACACACGGTCCCGATAGGCAACTATAAATATGTGGATTCCTGTTGCTGGATACACACTCCAGGAAAACGAAAACGATAAATTCCTGCCACAGTTTACTTTTGTATGAAGTTTGACATGAATTTTTCGATTCCGCGGTGCTGGAGAAAGACCTTAAGCAAATAATAAATGTATAACAGCCGTAAAGCATGCACAACTGCTCACACTCTTCCCTGATCGAAAACTATGGTACTTGTTGTCTACAATAGGTTTGCTAGTCTGAGTACTGGACCTGAGTACTAGTCTGAGCGATATATCAACGGACGAAAATAAAATATTTGAAAATATCAATACTATCGACAGAGCCATCGATGGTTGTGCAGCCCTAAGTTTTACAATTAGTATGCCGGAATTATTCACACGCATTTAATATATATTATGCCCAAAAAAACATGCCCAAGGAACAGTTTCGTGCCTCGGCTTTGAACAAAAAAATGTAAGTGTCCCCACCTTACATTGCTAATTGTTAAAGTCATCGTTCCGCAGTTCACATGTCCAGTTTGGAATCAGTGGCGCCGATGAGATTCAGCAGGAATCGCTGGTGAGGATCACTTCAAAAAATCTATATCAGGGACAACGACAACCGGTGCCTTCTGGTGTACTGGATCGCCGAATGGGCATTAGCACGAAAGATGCTATATGTGAAACATGTGGTCATGGTCTGAATGAGTGCATCGGACACTTTGGCTATCTAGACTTAGCGCTCCCAGTTTTCCACATAGGCCACTTTCGTGCCACAATTAATATTCTACAGATGATATGCAAGTCGTGTGCCCAGGTGATGATTAAGTTAGAGGATCGACTCTTATTTGAGAAAAAGCTGCATAACCCAAATTTCTCATATTTGGGAAAAAAGGCATTGCATGCGCAGATGTTGGCCAAAGCCAAGAAAGTCACAAAATGTCCACACTGCGGAACGGCGAATGGTGGTGTAAAAAAGGGTCCCGGGCTTCTGAAGATTCTGCATGATCCGTACAAAGGGCGCAAGGTAGATTCTCTTTTCACGAGCAACATGGATGAAATGCTTCGCTCGACAGAGTTTAATCGCGACCTTAATCTCACACTCAGTAATTACAGCACTGCTGAGGAGCTCACTCCATTAATGGTGCTGGACATTTTTGATCAGATCCCACAGAGTGATGTAGCCTTATTAGGAATGTGCTCTCGTGGTGCCCATCCAAAGCATTTAATTGTGACGCGTGTATTTGTGCCTCCTGCCTGCATTCGGCCATCGGTATTATCAGAAGTAAAGGCCGGCACAACAGAAGATGATTTGACTATGAAACAGAGCGAGATCTTGCTAATTAATGATGTGATCCAGCGGCACATGGCTACAGGTGGAAAAATAGAGCTTATATATGAAGACTGGGACTTTTTGCAATTGCATGTGGCACTTTATTTCCATAGCGAGATCAGTGGAATACCAATAAACATGGCACCGAAGAAAACGACACGGGGAATTGTTCAGCGTTTGAAAGGAAAACAAGGACGATTCCGATGCAACCTATCTGGTAAACGTGTAGACTTCAGCGGCCGTACCGTTATTTCGCCGGACCCCAACTTAATGATTAATCAGGTTGGGGTGCCAGTGCGTGTGGCTAAGATTCTTACATACCCGGAACGCGTAAATCTCGCAAACATTCGTCACATGAAGCATCTAGTACGCAATGGGCCTTGCACGCACCCAGGGGCCAACTACGTTCAGCAGCGGGGCTCAAGTTTTAAAAAGTACCTGGCATATGGAAATCGTGAGAAGGTTGCGCAGGAGCTTAAATGTGGGGACATTGTGGAGCGGCATCTTTGCGATAACGATATCGTTCTATTTAATCGCCAACCCTCGCTCCACAAGATGTCAATTATGTGTCATCGCGCCAAAGTACAACCCCAACGAACGTTTCGCTTTAATGAGTGCACCTGTACACCATACAACGCGGACTTCGACGGTGATGAAATGAATCTTCACTTGCCACAGACGGAGGAAGCCAGAGCCGAGGCTTTAATTCTTATGGGCAATCAGTCAAACTTGGTTACGCCAAAAAATGGCGAGATTTTGATTGCCGCCACGCAGGACTTTATAACCGGTGGATATTTGCTTACACAAAAAGAGGTTTTTCTCACCAAAGAAGAGGCAATGCAGTTAGCTGCATGCTTTTTAGCCAACGAGGACTCTACCATGAACATTCAGATACCGACTCCTGCTCTTCTTAAGCCACGCCGACTCTGGACGGGAAAACAAATATTCAGCTTGCTAATTCGCCCAAACAGTGACTCGCATATTCGCCTCAATATGGTGAACAAGGGCCGAAATTATACAAAAAACATGGATCTATGTAACAATGACTCTTGTATGTGTCTTTTTTTAATTCCTTACAACTTAAAACTACACTTACAACTAAGGTCAACTTTTTTTTGCTTTGATTGTAGGGATTCACATCCGAAATTCTGAGCTTATGTGTGGTGTAATGGATAAGGCAACAATGGGCTCGGGTACAAAGCAATGCATCTTTTACTTACTACTGAGGGACTTTGGTGAGGCTCACGCTACCAAGGCAATGTGGCGATTGGCAAGGGTTTGTATTTTAACACAATGTGCCCATTGACTTTTTTAAACCTGTTAAACAGTACATTTTAACAATTACTTTCCTCCTCTGGATTACATAAAGCCGTACAAATTCTAGTTAAGTATTTAAGATAGAATCAGTACCTCGATATTAAACCAAATTTTTCTGATTGATTTGTCTGGACGTTGATATGCAATGCAAAGCCGAAGCCTGTTACGCGCGGAACCCAGGCTAGAAACGCAGCTCCTCCTCCCGCCCAACCAACAGGGGGGCGCTGCCGCATGACACGCGACGCGTGTTACCGAACCGATCGCGAACATGCAGGAAAGATAGAGGTTAGACTAATATTCGAGGAAAATTAGAGCTAAACACAACTAAAGAGCTAAATATGCAAAGATAGCTAAGAAATATGCCTAATTAGGGGAAAGGTGTGTTAATATTAGTGATTTAAGAAAGGGAAGAAAATTAGTGGTGGATATTATAAGGTAGAGAGAATTATAGTCCGAGCATAAGACCCTAAACGGTTCATGCAAGGAATAATTTGATCTACAAAGTGGAAGGAACAAAGAAATAACGTTTCTAGAAAATCTAACAGGAATCGTAAAGTTTATGCGGCTCAACAAGTCAGGGATATCTACGTAACCCTTGATCAGGTTGTGCATAAAAATCACACCAAGCATTTTTCTACGACTAACTAAGGTTGGAAGGTTTTTTATATGCAATCTACGAGGGTAAGATGGCAGTCTCACATCTGCATCCCAGTTCAGGCCACGCAAAAAGTAAAAAGTTTTTCTGGACTGATTCTATACGGTCCTGGTGTACTTTGTACTGGGGGCACCATACACAAGAGCCGTACTCTAAAATCGGACGAACAAGCGAGATATAGAGAGTCTTCGTTATATAGGGATCGTCAAACTCCTTTGACCACCTTTTTATAAAACCAAGCACGCCCATGGCCTTATTTACCATGGTGGAAATGTGTTCAGAAAACTTTAACTTGGGGTCTGGTTTAACACCAAGATCATCAACCAATGTAATTTTCTCAAGAGAACCACCGCAGAGGGTGTAAGGAGCCAACATGGGGTTGAATTAAATTTTTTCAAACATTTTAGGAATAGTGTCCTGTGAAAAGCGTATCCTGCATCGAGATAGGTAATTTTTATAGCATTGAGTGTTAAGAACGTAGAAATTTGACCTAGCTATTAGAAAGCGGGAGAAAGACAACGGAGAACCAACTTCTTGAAATTTTGTATATAGTCTTGATTTTAAGTTTTTTAGACTGGATAACTCTTTGGTAAACCAAGGAGGCTTCCCAGATCTAACCGGAAAAGAAAGTGGGACACAAGAATCAAAGAGTGTGTCGAGTACATTGTAAAATATGTTTGTGCCATTCATAACGTCAGTTCACAAGTACAGAGCGGACTAATAAAAATCCCTAATGAGGTTATTAAGCTTCGTAAACTCGGCTTTACGAAAGCAACGGACACGTTCAGATAGCCTACCCGTTCGGTCCAAGACAGTAGGCCCAATATCGATCGACACTTCGAATGTAGGACGGTAGGAGTCTTCAGGTATAGTACTTTCGGGTACTGAATCATAAACTATCTTGCCTTTCTACACTACTGGTCAAAATATTAAGTACAGAGGCATGGTGCTGATTTGTTATGAAATATTTCGGATGTTTTTGAATGGTTGACTGCCAATTGTTTATATTTTTAAAGATTACAGTTTTGCCAAACATTTAAATCAAAAATGAAAGTTGAGAGCACCCTTAATGCAACTCTAAGCTTAAATTTATTCTGAATGGGCATTTGCATTTTTGGTGTGGTCAAAATAATAAGTACACTGGAGGTATTTATAAATATTTAAGGATTTGATCGGGATTTGATCAAAGAATTGTTGGTTTTTATTGACTCTTTGCATATAAAGGTACATGAGAGTTTAAAAAATGTCCTTATAATGGCCGAAAAAACCATTGTTCTGCCCGAGAAATTAAGATTGCCTTGAATCTTAAAAAATAAGGAAAAGTTTCCGGAAAATTGCAAAAAGTCTTGGACGCTCGGTATATTTGGATCAAAATGACTTAATTTTAAGATGTCTTACTGAAAATCGAAGATGGAAGAAGAAATCTTCACAAACAATGGACACCCGCATCGTCAGTCTTGCAAAAAATGCTGCGTTAATGTCTTAGAAGGCCATTTCCGCTCAAAATGGCAATGAAATATCATCTAAGACTGAACCTCGTAGACGTCAATATTCAGACTTACCAGGACGTATAGCCCGAAAAGTTCCATTACTCCGAGAAAAAATTGTAAGATTAGTCAAAAATTTTGCGAAAATAATTTTTCATGCTCTGGCTCTGATAGGTAAAAAAATTGAAGTAATCAGGCAGGCTCCGGTTTTGACTTTCACCAAAAAAATGTGATTCACTTTTCAAAACGAAAAGTTAGGTGCTCCCGCACACGTGAAATGCATGACTTTTACGTTTTGAAAACGGCAACAAATTCCTCGCCGAAATGAAAAGTAAACGTATTTATATACAGCTAAACAAATCTTAATTGCAAAAGGAAAAAAATATATGACTTATAGATGCATTGACATGAATTTGACACTATTAACTGGGCAATTGAGCTTGTGCCCTTGTTATCAATAATTTTTGTTTAAGCCAACCTCAAAATTGGATCTGCAAAATTGGTCAGGGCAAAAACAAAAAAGTGAATTGCTCCGAACAGCTGTGGCAGCCCGATTTGGCTGTCGATAAGGTTCTGTTAAACATACCAGAGGCCTTTTTGTATGAGTTAGCACTAACGCGTGGGTATAACAGCAGTAAATTTCGCGCGTAACAGTACAAAGAGTAAACGATTCCAGAGCGCGTCGAAATGAAAAGTCATACTTTTTGCTGAAAAGTAAAATGCAAAGTGAATGTGAAAACCGGAGCCTGTCTGAATATATTATGGAGCGACAAAACACAACCAAATATTTTTGGTAATGACTTCAGAAGATATGTATGTACGAAGTGCCAAAGGCAAAGAACTCGACTTGCAGTACACAAAAAAATGTTTGAGCATTGAGGCATGGCGTTGAGCCGATACATCGTAAAACTGATCACAAGCCCAATTTAAGGCATAAAAACATATTGACTGGCATTAATTATCCATGTGCTAAAGAAAACATGTCCTTGAGATGGGCCTTTCAATTAGACAACGACTCAAAACACACCTCAAGGCTGGTCAAAGCTTGGTTTACGGAGAACATGGTATACGTTTTGAGTTGGCCAAGTCAATCTCCTGACTAAAACCAAGAAAAAAACCTATGGGGAGACGTGAAATATCGTGTTGGCACAAATACGTTTCGAAACTCCGAAGAATTGTGTGAATTGGTTCGAAAAACTTGGTATAAGATTTCAGTAGAGACTTGGCGCATACTTATTGCTGGTATGCCAAAAATAATAGCCAAAGTAATGGAAAAAAAGGGTGGCTATATCAGATACAAGCTAAAGATTACTAATAATAAGAAAAAAGTGGAAGAATTTTGATACGCTTTGCGTATTTGTCTTTGTAGAATTGCTGTACTAATTATTTTGACCACCCCTTATTTATGTTTTTTAGATATAATCGATCACAAACTTTATATTTGAAGCGAAAAATGAATATGTTAAATAATTTATAATCTACTGTATGTTAGTAAACTAAAAGTTAATTGGTTTTTATACCCGTACTCAAAAAGAGTTAAGGGGTATACTGTATTTGTTGTAAAAGTCGATGTGTGTAACGCAGAGAAGGAAAATTTTCCGACCCCATAAAGTATATATATTCTTGATCAGCATCAATAGCCGAGTCTCTGTCTGTCTGTCTGTCTGTCCGTCTGTCCGTCTGTCCGTCTTGATGAGCGCCTCGTTCTCAGAGACTATAGAAGCTAGAGCAACGAAATTTTTTTCCAGACTCATGTGATATCACACTGTTACAAGTGTATTTCAAAATTTCGCCCCGCCCCCTTCCGCCTTCACAAAGGACGAAAATCTGTGGCATCCACAATTTTGAAGATACGATAAAACTAAAAACGCAGAACCAGAAATATAGCCAGAATAAAGAAATTAATTTTCAGTTGCTTCCCCCACCTCCTCTGGCGCTGCTTACGCTATTCATTCTCTGTCTCGCTCGCACACACTCTGCCCTGTGCAATGCGCGAGCAACCCCTAGCGAAGGAGATGTAGAATCTAAATGGTAGATGTAGAATATTTGTTCTAGATGTATTATCTACATTTTACATGTAGATGTAGTTAACAAATGTAGCAAAAAAATGTAAAATGTAAAATTTAAAATTTTTTTTAAAATTTCAATCATAAGCTCATAAATTTATATACTGACTGAGTACGGGTATAAAAGTAGAGTCGCGACTAGAAGCGACTCACGTTCCTTCTCGTTTCCTATATGTTTGTTAAAAAAGTTTTACGAGACGTGAAAGAAATCTCATAAGCGTGTACTTATTATTGTGACCAGTAGTGTATATATGATATACATACCTGCAGATATTAAAAAAGCTTTAAAGTATTGTATTTACTTTTTTGTCGAAAGGTTATATTCAAAAAAATATTTGATACAAGTAGCTTTGTCTGGTACATCAGTATTGTTATTGTTTCACTATTCCACATTTTTCGCACCCTGCCCTGCTGTTGTAATATGTAGCACAAAGTAGGTTTACATGTCTCCTCTCTGGAAGACGTGTGTTTAGTCTTACGGGTATTATTATAGACAATTTTATAAAAAAGAAGCGAAATGAACCGTAACAAAACAAATTTACTTTTCCGAGCTTTTTTCTATTTTATGTTCTTGATTGAATGTAATCTATGCAACACCATTTTTCCGGTTTGAACCAAGCCAGCTTTATTTTGATAGATTTGTGGCTTTAAAAATGCTTAATGACATTTTCAATGCCAAGAATTTTTGTTAATGTTTTTTTTTTCACAAAACATCTAGTTGTCATGAGCTCTTCATTCTGAAAAGCTGACAAATGCAGTAATAAAATGTACCTGAACAGTGTAGTTTCAGCTTACGGTCTGGGAATTTTTCAAATCAAATAAAATAATAAGAATCAATATTGCGTACTAAGATTTGCCTTAACTTACCTTGCCGCAATAAAAACTCTTTAAAAATCATTAAAAATTAAGCTACAAATCTATAAAAAAACGTTGGTTTATTCGTTGAGAAAAAAAGGTGCTGCATAGTCAATATGAATCCGAAATCGAATCAAAAACCCATTCGTAAAGAGCTCAAGAAAAAGCTCAGCAGCCGTGACAAAAGCATTCGTCTATCGCTCGACGGCGATCTGGCCTGAGGTGAAGTAACCTTCGAAACGGTGGCTAATTTCCAGTTTGGATCTCTAAATCCTCAGGTATGTCCATTTTATCGACACGAATTAAATGTTCTACGACAGTCAGTACTATTTTCCATACAATACATTGGGCGCGTTCACCAGGACAACTTGATCAGCTATCAGGGATTGATCTCATCCATCATGTTTTGTGTTCTGGTGAACGCGTATGATACTTTACAATCGCGACGTCGCCAATGCTGTCGGCTCAGAACATAACGGTATTGGCTTCGAAGATTTGCGACTGGCAACCAAAAACAGACACGTAAAATTCAAATATTTCTTCGTTAAGGCCTTTCTCCAGCAACGCGGAATCGAAAAATTCATGTCAAACTTCATAAAAAAAACTGGCAGGAATTTATCGTTTTCGTTTTCCTGGAGTGTGTATCCCGCAACAGGAATCCACATACTTATAGTTGCCTATCGGGACCGTGTGTGGAGTCCGAGAACAGCTGATGCACAGCTCAGGAATATATGTTCAACAATTATTCCTGAAGCGAATTGTGCAAGATGAAGGCAAAAACTGTACGCAACATCAAAAAGAAAGATGAATATGATTATTTTTGGTCTTGCAACACTATATGCGTGCACCAAAACTTCATCGTCAGAATGCATATTTTTCATTTTTTTATTTTATTTGAATTTCACAATCGGCACTGTTTACAAAACACAGCTGATTCATCAACCCTGTTTTAGCTATGTTCCAAACCCTCACGAAATAACTAGCAAATTCCTGATATGAATTTTCCGCGGTGCTGGAGAGAGGCCTTTAAACTGAAGCTAATTTCATGATTTTGTATTAAATTGGCTCTGTTTATTTCTTTTTCTTTGCGATTAAGTGCGTATTCTAGTTTATATGTCAGCTATCAATATAAACCAAAAGCAATCCATCATACACGAGACCAATGGATCGTACTATTTTCACGATCCATTTCTCAAAATCTGATCCATGAATTCTTGCATTAAAAACACTAAATCGTATGCGTTTACCAACACTTTTTAATGAAATCAATCACTGAGAGCTGATCAAGTTGTCCTGGTGAACGCGCCCATTAATTTTTGTGCATATCTGCGCTGCAAGTGCTGAGCAAAAACTATGACAGTATACTAGGTGGGTTAAAAAGTAACCTCCTTGGCAATGAAAAAATGTTGTTTCAAACTTTTTTTTTATTTTAATCAGAGATTTTCCAATTTTTTTATCCCGTCCGAAAAATAAATTTCCGAAGGGTCTTCAAAATACTCCTCCTCGGCGTCGATGATCTTCTCGTGTGAACTGAATTTTTTTATTAATGAGCCATCTTTTGATGTTTTAGAAGACATTGGGAAACAATTGGAGCCTGGACTAAAACTGTTTCGATGTGTGCTCGCGTTCGTGTTTTTGATCTGGAGTCAGCAAACGCGGCACCCAGCGGCAGAATCACTTTTTCATATGCAGAATGTCGCGGCGTGTGCGCCCAGTACTAAACCTTGTGGCATCTGGTAGCTTTTCCTGTGTAACCTCATCGGAGGGCCTGCCACGTAGGACTTCATCGGCTGTGGAGTTTGGGCCACCATTCAATTTTCGAAAGCAATATTTTACGGTGTAATCTGAAGAAGCATTAGCCGATAATATTTATCCATATTTTCTTTTTTTCCTTTGCTGTTTTGCCTCTCAAAAAATACTATTTTATGAGCGAACGCCATTCCTCAACAAAAAATATTTGTGACAAAAAAACGAATCACTGTATCGCGCTGAAATTTGACATGTCTGCCTAAATAAAAATGGACTATAAGGCGAATACAATTTTGTTGCGATAGCAATACATTTTGGCGGCCAAGGAGGTTACTTTTCACCCCACCTAGTACGTTCTACTAGTTATATTTTTTTTGCCTGTTTTTTTTTTAGCGAGGTTGCGAAAAATTGATTCAGACAGCCCTGTTGCTAACGTGTGCAGACATATGTATGTATGTATATACAGTGGTAAAGAAATTCTTTAAGAATCTTACCAACAAACAATTTTTTTTTTTCTCACTGAAAAATGCCAAACAATAATTTCCGTAAAATAAAGACAAAAACATAAATTATACATGACAAAGTTCACTTATTGTTTCGACCTAAAATATGCAGTGAGCGCATACAGAAAGTTGATGCTCACTGAAAAATTATAAACTTTGAAGGCGTATATCTCCTAAGCTAATCCGATTTTCTCAAAGGTTCCTTTTAAAAAGCCTCAGAAAGTTCTCTTATCAAATGCGTATACAAAAATTATCAAAAGCACTCGCATTTAAAAAATGATTATAGCGACCTCTTTTTGACTGATGGCTCACTGTGAGCCGATGTCAAGAAGATTTGTCGACAAATCTTTGTAGATGAAGTGGTACAAATTTCAGTGACATTCCGTGACATATTCGGAGTTTGAAGAGTTATTGATTTCGTTTTAATTGGCTCCAAGTGCCTGAGCGTGAAGCACCGCAACAACTTTCAGCTTAAAAAATACAACAACTAATTGCACAACAAAGCAGTGTGTGTGTGGAGTACACGATAAATAATAATAAATAATAATAAATAAATAAGATTGGACGCTTAAGTAGAAATGCCATGAGTAAATGTCCGGTAATTGAGGCTAATGCTGATGCCATCGTCCTCCTGCTGCCTCAGCTCCTGGACAACGAAATCGCGAAACTCCCTGTAGGCCATTTCAATGTCCACATTGTTGATGATCTTGTGGAAGTTTCCTGGCGTCAGTCCGTAGCTGATCTCCACCTCGGCGGCGTTGACTCGCTTGCGCAACGTCTCCTCAGTCTAGCAGCCACGTAGACGCAGTCGACGCTCCAGCTCTTGGATGGTTGGGGGATTATTGAAGATCAGTATGGGATTTAGATCGGTTTTCCGAATCTGCTCCACTCCCTTCTGCTCGATGTCCAGTATGCAGACGCGTCCCTACTTCTGGATCTCGCGTACGGCCGCCTTGCTGGTCCCATACAGTTTTTCAGTGAACTCGGCCGTCTCAATGAACTCATCACTGGCGATGGCCTGCTCCATGTCGGCTCTCTCCACGAAATAATAGTGCACACCATCCTCCTCGCCCACACGCGGCCAACAAGGCAAACAACAGTTTCAGCAGCGTGCTTTTCCCAGATCCGGACGGTCCGCAGAGAACAAGTGGGCCCGCGTAAAGACCGCGGATTTGCGACATTTTGCGGCTGCTAAGTGCGCGATTTAGAATGAACAGAAAGCTAATTATGTTGTCGTCTTTTATTGGCAGCAATACTAATGCACGAAATAGGCCCAAAAAAGCTGTTTTTTTGGATAAAATTAACAATTAACGAAAGAAGAAGCAGCAGCTGCGTAAAGTGTGTGATAACGCGTGTGTATGTATGTGAGTATGCAAATCTCTTATTCCCTAAAGCTTCTTAAGTACTGTGTCCGGTCCGACTTACACATAATCTTGATGATATGTTGACTGATACTGGTTGCGTAGAGAAGCTGAAGACAATTAATTCTGATGTGGCTCAGGTTTTTCAAACTGTAGGATTTTAATTGACTTAGTGGTTCTCGAACTCAAATGAGGTCACCGCATCCGAAAGCACAAACTAACCGTTAACGATCTCGGACTTAGAGTCAACCAAGGCGTCAGGCATATTGTGGGTACCTCACGAATACGTATTTAAGTTCCAAATTGACACGTCAGTCATGGGTCTTCGAGCGACGAATTGGAGCATATTACACTAGTCGACAAATTAAGGAGGTTTGTTTAACCAGTTTTAGCTCAGCCGTTTCTCCATAGATAAACAATAATTTTAACGACGCGTATATAATGCACCTGCACACAAAATAATTAAAGTCACAAAGTTTTCAAATTTAATTTATAGCTGTGTTGACTAGCTTTTCAGAATGGTAAAGTTTTTTACAACCAAATGTAAGATACTTAAGTTATGTGAAAAAAGAAGCGCTACCTCTGCAAAGAGCATTAAAAGAAACCAGTTTTTTTAAATTTCTTTAAAAAAAGTTCTGCCGAAAAAAAATGTATTTATCAAAAAAATTTTGGCATTAATGTAATTTCATTGTGTTAAATATTTGAATTCTTTGTTATTTTTTTGATTCTTTAATAACCAGATAGAATAAATCTAATTTTAAAACATTTTTTGAGCGCTTTCAAAGTCAGCTGATTCAGTGGTGCTTTGAGTTGTAAAAAAAGTTGCAGCTTGAATCCCAACTCAATCCCAATTATTAGGTAAAAGTGTACATATGGAAAAAGTAGGTCAAGGTATGTACAGCTGCGGTCAAAATAATAATAGTGCCAGTATGACTTTTCATATACCCTAAAAAAAAAGGACTTACAAGATCTCCCCCAAAATAATTTTAGTTTTTTTAGAGACTACCTTAATTGCAGATTATAATAATAGAAAAAACTCAGAAAAAACCATCAACATTTTCAGAAAAAAACGAGAAGGAACATGAGTCGCTTCTGGACGCGACTCTACTTTTATACGCGTACTCAGTCAGTATATAAATTTGTGTGAAATGCAAAATTTTTTAGATTTTACTTTATTTGGCTACATCTGTTATCTACAATGTCGATTATACATCTAAAATGTATATTCTACATTCTACGTAATTCAGATTCAACATCTTCTCCGCAACGCTCGCGCATTGCACAGGGAAGAGTGTGTGCGAGCGAGAAAGAGAATAAGTAGCGTCAGCATCGCCAGAGAAGGTAAGGAAAGCAACTGAAAATTAGTTTCTTCTTTCTGGCTATTATCTGACTCAGATTTGTGTGAAATGCAAAATTTTTTAGATTTTACTTTATTTGGCTACATCTGTTATCTACAATGTCGATTATACATCTAAAATGTATATTCTACATTCTACGTAATTCAGATTCAACATCTTCTCCGCAACGCTCGCGCATTGCACAGGGAAGAGTGTGTGCGAGCGAGAAAGAGAATAAGTAGCGTCAGCATCGCCAGAGAAGGTAAGGAAAGCAACTGAAAATTAGTTTCTTCTTTCTGGCTATTATCTGACTCAGATTCGGTAGATATGGTCATTCTCTACGATACTGCGTTTTTAGCTTTATCGTATCCTTAAAATTGTGGCTGCCACAGATTTTCGTTCTTTGTGCGGTCGGAAGGGGGCGGGGCGAAATTTTGAAATACACTTGTAGTAGTGTGATATCACATGAGTCTCGAAACAAAATTTGGTTGATCTAGCTCTTATAGTCTCTGAGATCTAGGCGCTCATCTAGCCTATGATATCTCTACCGTCTGCACGACGCTTTAGCATGGAGCTAATTAAATTTTGGTACCTATCTGCAGAAATCGTCCTCCAGGACCTTTTTAAAACGTCCCAAAGTTGTTTGCGTTATTTATGAGACTTCTCTTCTCACATAACATCATATATTCTCTAATAGATTGAGATCGGGGGATCGATCCGATCATCCCAATGAATTTACTCTATTGGCAGCGAACCACTCTTTGGTGGTTCAAAAAAAAAAAGTTTCGTTCTATTAGAGGTATCTACTTTCCGAATATTTCGTAATTGTTCAAAAATCTTTTCATACAGTTTTAGACTTTATTTGGGACCATTGTGGTCAATTTAGATATTCCCTATCAAACTTCAAACTTTTTTTTTTACAGCAAAAATGTTTTCCTTAGCGTTCGTGTCATTAAATTATAAGCTTTAACGCTTCTTCTAATAGTTTCAATACTAGTTTCAAAATAAAACATTTTTGTTAAGGCTGAAGCAGGAGCAAAATGGTTGCACATCTCCTGTTGTACTGGTTGATCTACTGATATTTTTCCGAATAACTGCGTTGATCGCGTGTTTTGCTTTATGGTTCTTATTTATTATCATTTCTAATCATAATAGCTAAACAACCAATAGTATTTAGGATCTTGACATTTTACTTTCCTTCTGAAACGAGCGCTTTAAGCACAAACGCTTTCTCGCTCTAGAAGGTTTGCCACGCCCCATGATACCGGCGCCAAATGACCAAAAACGAAACTAAAAAAGCTTGAAACTGTTAAATAAACGATTCAAGTATTGTTTATCAACGAAAGCCCTGCAAAAAAATACAGTAGATTTAAAAATTTTTTAAATTTTCTTTAGCACTACCATTATTTTGACTGCAGAAATAGGTTATATTTAGCGAAAAATGTCGAAATATAACGGAAGAAAAAGGGACACGCTACTATTAATTTATAATCAAGGACAGAACGGCTTGAAAGTTGTACGAGTAAAGAAACAAATTCGATTGTTAAAGGAATAGCGGAAAAAATAAGCAATATGTAAATCCATTAGTAGTACTACTGTTATTTTGACTGCAACTGTAGATTAATTGTTAATACATGGTTTTGAATAGTTATGTGTTGTTATTGAATTGTCCAGTGTGTTGCTCGAGTGTATTTTTAGCTCTATACTAACAAAGTTACGTGTAACCAATCACCAAGGTTAAAGTTAAGTGTTTTTAACCAATTAATATAGAATCAAATGGTATTAATGCTTTCGGCCCGTTTTTGCCCCTTTCCGGGAAATTTTACATTTCACTTATGCAGCACTGCTTGAGGTTTGGGTCAACAACAAACGCGAAGCAGACGCTGTAAAAAGTTATATTTTAGAAAATATTAAAGAAAACTATCTTACTGAAGGCCAATCGATTATAATTTTAAAGAAAGTTACCAATTGATTGCCTTTGTGAACAATCACTTACCGAAATGCAATC
Organism: Drosophila subsilvestris; assembly: GCA_035043285.1. Taxonomy (NCBI): domain Eukaryota; kingdom Metazoa; phylum Arthropoda; class Insecta; order Diptera; family Drosophilidae; genus Drosophila; species Drosophila subsilvestris. Next base: position 15,396 of record JAWNNB010001528.1, on the reverse strand, counting down.
GCATGTTGGAGCGATTCAAATAAAATCACAATCCATCAAACATACATATTTTATTTTAAGTTCAAGTTTATTTTTTAGTATTTTTATCACAATTCATTATTTAAACTAATTTTGTATAAAAAATACGACATAAATGGGTTTTGTTAGTAGGGAGGCGGAGAGAAAGTCTATTGAACATTCGTGCAAATTTGTAAAAGTCTAGCTTAATTTTTAGAATAAATACCAAAATTTTTGGTCCCTATGGTCCAGAAATCGTCTTGTGTGGCATAAAGTCTTAAAATATTCACACAGATTAGAAAATTTGATCGGGGTATTTTGGATATATTCTTACCTTTCATGTAGTCACAATAGTTTGATCGAATATCTCTAAATTGGACGATACCCATACGATTACAAAAAATGCCTCTTATCTCAAGTAGGGATTGTAAGCCACTTTTGGGAATATTATAGAAATAATAATTTTTGTTATGAAAGTTTCATTTATACTTCTGAATAGCAAAATAGTTGTTAATCAATAAGGAACAAATTTCAAAATCTGGAAAAACAATCTGAAATGCAATGGTTGCAAATCCAATAGCTTGAGGTCATTTCTGCGCATTGGAAATGGACAGCGCGATCGCAGACGTTGCAGTGGCTAATTTCTCAACATTTTGCATAAACAATCATAAAGAAAGAAAATATTTTTACAAAATATCCACAAATAAACTACGCCATGTAACTTCATGCAAAATTTATTTTTTATTTTGAAATGTCACAATAATAGGCCATACACGTAGTGAAAATGATACTGCGAAAACAAACAATTTTTTTTTGTTAATAGAGGAAAATAACGATTCGAGTGCGTGCCCACACTTATAGTGGAAATACTAGCTTACCATAAGACAAGTCGATGACAGTTGTTGGCAGCTTTCATTATTCACTAGGAAAAAAAGCGCTGCCCCACGATTCACCGTAGCTTAAAATCACTTTCTGATAAAACAAAACAAAATTAATTTTAAAAAATAGTACTTTGCGGCCTTTTGGATTTTGTTGCTCAAGTTTCTTTTTTAAATAACTAATAAAATTTGTCACTTATTTTTATCCCCTTACTCGAAGAGTGAAGGGGTATATTAGATTTGTGGTAAAAGCGGATGTGTGCAACGCAGAGAAGGAAACATTTCCGACCCCCTAAATTATATATATTCCTGATAAGTATGAACAGCCGAGCTGATACAGCCATGTCTGTCTGTCCGTCGGTCCGTCTTGTTTGACGCCTAGTTCTCAGAGACTATAAGAGCTAAAGCGACCAAGCAACCAGGTTTGTTTCAAAAATTTTGCCACTACCCCTTCCGTCTTCACAAAGGACGAAAATCTGTGGTATCCACATTTTTAAAGATTCGAGAAAACGCAGTATTGTAGAGAATGACTATATCTACAAGATTGCCGAATCTGGATGCGATCGGATCATTTTTATTGCCAGAATGAATTAATTTGCACTTCCAGCGATGCAGCGCTTACTCATTCTCTCTCTCTCTGTCACACACTCTGCTTCGTGCAGTGTGCGCTCTGTGGTGAAGGAAAACGAGCTAGAACGGCGTGTTGGTGTGAGAACATATAGAAACACAAATCGTTCTAAAATCTGAATGACTGAGTAGCTTTTATAAAACGTTCCTTCTCGTTTTAATTCAGTTTTGACATTAAAATCTAAGTTTCGTCAAAAAATTTTTATTTTTGGGATTATGGGAAATTTCACGGATTGTAAAATGTCTGTTTTGCGTGTTTTATCGTTAAATTCGAACGAAATTTTAGATATTTTTGTCTGACAACAACGTGAAAGTATGTGCACCTTTTCCATTGATGACACTTCATCGCCATAATCTTGATGTCGTACGCTCATTCCATGAAAAAAATGAAAGTATGGCTGTGCAGTTGCAATTGCAAGAAGCCACAATTCGTGCAACGCATTCTTCGATGGCTTTAAAAAGCTACGAAGGCGGTATTTTTATACTTATACTCGAAGATTTAATATTGTTTCCAGACTCATGTGATATCACACTGCTACAGGTATTTCGAAGTTCGCCCCGCTCCCTTCCGCCACCACAAATGACGAAAATCCATGACATCCATAATTTTGAAGATACGAAAAAACCGAGTAGCGTAGACAATGACCATATCGCCGAATCTGGCTTAGATCGGATTATTATCATAGCCAGAATGAAGAAATGAATTTTCAGTTGTTAACCCTATCCCCTCCAGCGCTGCAGCGCTACAGATTCTCGCTCACACACTCTGCTGACTTGTTGCTCACTCTGCGTGGAGATGTATGTATATTCCACATTGTAGATGTAAATGACAGATGTAGCAAAAAAATGTAAACAGATAAAATATTTAAAAATTCCACATAAATCACAAGCTTACATACATATGTACAGGGTGGCTACGAATGACTGAAGCACCTAAATCCAATTACAATCTTGCTCCCTCACCCACCCTATTCTCTGGATTTAGTCCCTAGTGACTATTCTTTGTTTTCAAACATCAAGATATGGCTCGGTGGAAAAAAAATTTGAGTCCAACGATGAAGTCATCTCACACAAAAATGCATATTTTGACGACATCGACAAATCTTATTTTTTGGAAAGGATAATAAAAATGGAGAAATTCCGGAAAATGTATATTGAGCTTAAAAAATATCATGTAAACAAAAAAAAAGAATAATTTTAAAAAAGTAGTTTTTTTTTAGATAGGCTGACTTTTTATCAGACCTCGTATGCGTTATAGCTTTAGACGTTTTAAAAGATAGATGCACGGCCCCCTCATCGGGAATTTCTTCTCCATTTTTTTTTATTTTGCTGTAACTCAAAAAGAGTTAAGGGGTACATAAGATTTGTGGTAAAAGCGGATGTGTGCAACGCAGAGAAGGACAAATTTCCGACCCCATAAATTATATATATTCCTAATAAGTATGAATAGCCGAGCCGACACAGCCATGTCTGTCTGTCCGTCCGTCTGTCTGTCCAACTATCCGTCTTGTTTGACGAATAGTTCTCAGAGACTATAAGAGCTAGAGAAACCAAATTTTGTTTCCAAACTCATGTGATATCACACTGCTACAAGTGTATTTAGAAATTTCGCCCCGCCTCCTTCCACCCCTGCAAAACGTTAAATTTCCAGAAAAGGGGGCAGAAATCATTAATACCATTTGATTCTATATTAATTGGTTAAAAATACTTAATTTTAACCTTGGTGATTGGTTGTGCTGTGCAAAAGTAGTATTCTACAGAACACACGTAACTTTGTTAGTATAGAGCTAAAAATACACTCGAAAAACACACTAAATAATTCAATAAGAACACATAACTATCTAAAAACATGTATTAACAATCAATCTACATACCTTGACCGGCTTTTTCCATATTTACACCTTTACCTAATATTTGGGATCAAGCTGACAAGGCTGCAAGTTGTTCAATGTTTCGCGCCCTTTTTTACAATTCAAAGCATTCCTGAATCAGCTGACTTTGAAAGCACGCAAAAAATTAGGGGTGTTTCGTAAAAATGTTTTAAAATAAGTTTTATTCTATCTCGTTGTTAAAGAACAAAAACAATTAAAAAAGCATTCAAATATTTAACACAAAAAAAAGTTACATAATTGACAAAATTTTGGACTTTTTAAAACTAAAAACGCAGTATCGTAGAGAATGACCATATCTATCAGATTGCCGAATCTGAGTCAGATTATAGCCAGAAAGAAGAAACTCATTTTCAGTTGCTTTCCCCACCTCCTCTGGCGATGCTGACGCTACTTATTCTCTTTCTCGCTGGCACACACTCTGCGCTGTGCAATGCGTGACCGTTGCGGAGAAGATGTTGAATCTGAGTTACGTACACAATGTAGAATTTACATTTTAGATGTATAATCGACATTGTAGATTTAGATAACAGAAGTTAGAAAAAAATGTAAAATGTAAAATATTTTAAAATTCTCACAAATTTTTATACTGATGAGTACGGGTAGAGTCGCGTCCAGGAGCGACTCAAAAGTTCTTTCTCGTCTTTTGATGGCCGTGTGCCTTTGATCCAAGAAGTCCCGTATTTTCTTGAGTTTCCTTAAAAACCCTTTAAAGTCTCTGTTCGGGCGCCACTAGTAAGATACTTATTTCAGCCTGTCCAGGATCCCGAATTACAAGAAATATGTAATTTGCGGGGACTTTGTTGGGAACGGGACTCGAAGGCTGAAATCAAGAATAGTTTTGCCAAATTAATCACAACACTTTTGGGGTTTTGTTTTAATGTATGTTTTATTTCCGTTTTTATTCTCGTTTCTGGTTTAAATGTTTCCGGTCTAGCAAGCGATGTGTAGGCTAATTCTTGTACTGATCGACTGACCCCGCCTTCATTCAAGGCAGTACCTTTTATGGATCACCTGGCCATCGATTTTCCCCACCAAATGTCTGAACCGATATCTTATTTCTAATGGGAATGTTGGAAGGGATATTATATAAATATGGTTCGATTGCGACCTGCACGTGCAGTCTGGTTGATCGGTAACAGAGGGTTACCTAATCAACAGTCCTTCAGCCAGTGTCCAATATCGTCTGGAAGGGGAGTTGGAGACTGCTGACTGCTGACTGGCTCGCGCGTGTGAGTGGATTGCCCTGTAACGGAGGGTTACTTAGGTTAATCGCCACAAAACACAATGTCCTAGGTAATGTGATCGGTGTGCACCGGTACCATGGGAAAGGAATTTCAATCGCACTTCGCTTTTGTGACTTTTCTTTATGTTATTATGGTAAGGGTGGGACGGGAATATATTTTTGAGAATATTTATTATACCCGTACTCAAATAGTTAAGGGGTATACTGTATTTGTGGTAAAAGTGGATGTGTGTAACGCAGAGAAGGAAATTTTTCCGACACCATAAAGTATTTATACTCTTGATCAGCATCAATAGCCGAGTCGATAGAGCCATGTCTGTCTGTCTTGATGAGCGCCTAGATCTCAGAGACTATAAGAGCTAGAGCAACCAAATAATGTTTCCAGACTCATGTGATATCCCACTGCTACAAGTGTATTTCACAAAGGACGAAAATCTGTGACAGCCACAAATTTGAAGATACAATAAAACAATAAAACGCAGTTTCGTAGAGAATGACCATATCTACCAGATTGCCAAAACTGGTACAGATCGGATCATTATTATAGCCAGAATGAATAAATTAATTTTCAGTCGCATCCCCCACCACCGCTGGCGCTGCTGACGCTATTCATTCTCTTTCTCGCTCGCACACACTCTGCCCTGTGCAATGCGCGAGCGGCCCCTCGCGGAGGAGATGTAGAATATTTGTTCTAGATGTATTATCTACATTTTAGATGTAGATGTAGTTAACAGACGTAGTAAAAAAATGTAAAATGTAAAACATTTTAAATTTCAAATTGATATACTGACTCACAAATTGATATACTGACTGACTACGGGTATAAAAGTAGAGTCGCGACTAGAAGCGACTCACGTTCCTTCTCGTTTTTTTAATCGGTTTTCACTTTCACCATAAAAATGTGATTTACTTTTCAAAGCGAAAAGTTAGGCGCTCCCGCACATGTGAAATGCATGACTTTTACGTTTTGAAAACGGCAACAAATTCCTTGCCGAAATGAAAAGTAAACGTATTTATATACAGCTAAAAAAATCTTAATTGCAAAAGGAAAAAAATATATGACTTATAGATGCATTGACATGAATTTGACACTATTAACTGGGCAATTGAGCTTGTGCCCTTGTTATCAATAATTTTTGTTTAAGCCAACCTCAAAATTGGATCTGCAAAATTGGTCAGGGCAAAAACAAAAAAGTGAATTGCTCCGAACAGCTGTGGCAGCCCGATTTGGCTGTCGATAAGGTTCTGTTAAACATACCAGAGGCCTTTTTGTATGAGTTAGCACTAACGCGTGGGTATAACAGCAGTAAATTTCGCGCGTAACAGTACAAAGAGTAAACGAATTCATCAGAGTGGATTCCAGAGCGCGTCGAAATGAAAAGTCATACTTTTTGCTGAAAAGTAAAATGAAAAGTGAATGTGAAAACCGGAGCCTGCCTGAATATTATTATATGTACTTTCTAGGGGAAAGCCCCTGCTCACTCGCGTCGCTCTGTCGCCAACCCCAAGTCTTCTAATGTTATTTATTTTTCCTTCAAATTTTTTTTATAATTTAGCTTGTATTCATTAAAAAACAGTCTCGTATATAATACTCAAAATTATTTAATTATCATATCATGTCCTTTTGTGTTAAATAATAAGCAAACAAAAAATAACTAAATAAAAAAATAATCCATTAAATAATTAAATCCTTAAAAATATCATGATATAGCATATGACATATCCTTTTATGTATCATAATTATATTATATTACATTTATTATCTACCTATGTATATATCAAAATATCATGTCACACCGTTTGTAAGAAGTTCATCCACAAATCATATAATATCCTTTTGTGTTTCATAATCATATCATCTTCAATAATAAAACATTTTTTTTTATATATTGACATATAATTGGAGATGCTGAATTCAGCTCTGTACTTGGTTTTTTCCTATCAGATCAAGTTTTCGCGATATACCGTTGTACGTAGGTTGCTATTTAAGTTTCTGGCCTAACTATAAAAAACACAACATAGGCGTCTGAATTATTTTGATCAACATTCTGTATGAATATTTGACCTTTTTTTGAAACATTTTAACCTAATTTCACAACACTTTTGGCACTCAGAAAAAGTATCTCTAAAACAGGCGTTTATTCGGGTTTTTTTTGCTTTAAAACATCCATACCGTCGATTATTGATTTTTTTTTAATTTTGTATTTTTACATTCATGATTCGCCACCTGTATAGATGTTAAACACAGCCTCTGAAGCACCACGATTGTATTTTTGCAAAATTTTCGATTTTTAGATTTTGTGTGTTCCCACGCTATCACACCTTTTTACCATGAGGTGATCATGGAAAATCTTATTAGTGGTCGTCATATTAGTGCCCATGGATACCTCAATCTCACAGTATTGACGATATTGCTCAATCATATTTTGTGGCACAAAAATTAATTTTAGACTACCTTCACGAAATTCGTCCTGCAACGAAGGACGTCCACGGTCGAATTCGCGATACCAGTCTTTTACATTGGCAATCCATGGTGCTTCCTCAATAAAAGTTTAACTAAGCTGATCTAAGCCAGAAACCTAAATAGCACCCCTCGTATTCAAAATTAAATCACTTTCCCTACCTATAGTGGACTAACTTGAAAACGATTTACCGTATTCAGTTAAAAAAAATATTGAAAACTCGTCTTTAAGTCGTGCCACAGAAGCCTTCCAATCGTGGAAGAAAACCAATGAAAACCTTCGTGCTTACCTCACCACACTGCGTTGCTTCTTTGAAGAACAAATCAGCTGAGAAAGATGCGAAGCTAAAAAAAGCCAGGCATCTGTTTCTCCCCAAAAAAAGCGTGGACGGCATCATTAGCCAAAACAGCAGCTAAGCGAAGCAAGGCTCTTTGGGAAGACGATGAGGATTTTTGCATTATCTGTCTGTACCTACTGCCAAGGACATTAACCGCCGCAAACTCCATTAAATGCAATGAATGTAGTCGTCCGGTGCATTTAAAGCGCGCTAATATGCGTGCCAGCTACTTCACATACAAGCACTGCGACTCAGACTAATGATTATTGTTAAAAATTATCATCATCCTTCTTTTCCTTTATGCCAGTAGGCTCTTAAAATAAATAAACTTTCAATTTATCGTTGTTTGTGGTGATTTTCTTTCATATTTTTAAATTTTAGGTGGATTTTTCAGGATGGTCCACAACTAGGCCTATATTTTAATTTCTCGAAAAAAGGTCATAGTTTGCTATTACATCTAACTTTAAATCGGTACACATATGTTTGTATAATATGCAATTGATCAAAAGTTATGAGGCAAAAACAAAACGTGGTCCACAATGTTTCCTAGAACTTTGTTGACGTTGTTTTTTTCTAACTTGAGGTGGTTGATTTCAATTATAATCTCCATTTTTTTTCCTTAAGGTCGCATTGTTAAGTTACAGGTTTTCGAAGTCTTTTTGACTTTCTTCCAAAAATTGCAAGTACAAAACAAAAGTCAAAACTTTACTCCTCACTCAGCGATTTTTACATTTTTTTTTTTCTTAAAGCTGTAACTGTTACCGTTGAAAAACAAGCATACTTTTGAAAATCGCTGAATGAGGAGTAAAGTTATGACATTTTGAAATTTTATTGAAGGAAAAAAGTGAAAAAACGATTAAGTCCTGCAACTTTAAAACGCGATCTCATGGAAAGAAATGAAGATTAGATTTAAAATCAGCGACCTCAAATTAATTAAAAACTTCAACCAGTTTTCAATCAACACGCAAAAAATTCAATTTTGTTCCCGTGTGTAATAATATAATAATAACAAAATAAATAGTAAATACAAAGGTAAAAAAAAAAAAATTTTATAAAATAAATAAATAGTAAATACAAATTTAAAAAAAAATTAAATAAATAAATAATAATATATAACAAAAATTAAACCATTTAAAAACAACATAATAACTATCAATTTGCTATTTTAAGTTATTTATATTCATATTATTATATTATTATCATATCCCTTTTTGTGTCATAATTATATCATCTCCAATTTATCATAATCATAATCTAATCTATATGGATCATTCATATTAAAATATTTTCCATATTTCCTTTTGTGTTAAATAATCATATCATCTTCAAGTTATATTTTAATAATAAATAATTAAATAATAAATAAATAGGAAACAAAAAATAACTAAATAAATAACATAACATATAACATATCCTTCAATGTATCATAAGTATATAATTTTCAAATTATAAATCTATATATGGGCATTTCTCTGACGAGGTCCACCGAGACCAAAAAATTTAAGGTCTATAAAAACACATTTCCATATGATTCTGATTCGATTTTATAGTCTAAATTTAATGAACGACAACTAACCCAATGGACATATAATTTAATTAATTTTGATGTAAAAACCTATTCAAAGAAGCAAAAATTCACTTTTTCATTATTTTTTGGCATTTTTTGTTTGGGCTTAGCCATGTTTTCTATTAAAATTATCTCATATAAAAAAGTACATTCTTGAGAAAAGTTGTTCCCCATAATCTTTCTAACGTATTAGACTATCTTACAAAAATACGAGAAAAATGCTTCAACCACTGCTAACGGTATCATTTTTACCTGTTATGAACCTAGGAATTTTTGTCCCGTGCGACATGTCCCATGCGAATATGGTCTTAATTCAATTTAAGAAAAACTACGAATCATATTTGCTTATAACTATTACCATTTTAAACAGACATCAATGCACAATATGTATAGAAACTTGCATGAACATAGTGCCTTAACTTTCGATGAAATATGAGTTTAAATACATATGTAGATCAAAATATAATGTCACACCTTTTGTAAGAAGTTCATCCCCCAATCATATCCTTTTGTGTTTCATAATCATATCATCTTCAATAATAGTAATCGAATAATATAAAAATAAATAAAAGTTAAAAAAATTAAACTAATAAATCATCCATTAACAAAATTAAACCATTTTAAAACAATATAATAACTATCAACTTGCTATTTTAAGTTATTTTCATTCATAATCATATCATATCCCTTTTTTGTCATATTTTTAATCTCCAATTTATCATAATCTTATCTTATTGGATCATCCATATTCAAATCTTTTCCAACATTTTTTTATTTTCGCTATCAATCTTAATTTCTAAGAGCAAGTGTACAATATTTTTTGTCATTCCGTCTTTAGCCAAAATAAATAACCTCGATGATTGGCCCACGCGAGAACATGCCACGTATATTCCGTGAAAAAAACATGGTATTTCTAAATATATTCCGCAAACGGACATTGTTTGGCCTTGCGACTTATTAATGATCAATCAAAATGCCAATCTGACAGGAAACTGAACGCGTTTGAATTCAATTGGCGCATCTTTTGGGATTATTGGAATTCGTGGTAGCAAAACATTTTCTCCTCTGAACTTGCCATTCAAAATGTGTGATTCGATAATATTTTTCATTAATTTTTTAATCACCAGTCTTGTGCCATTACAAAGCCTTGGTGGACTCAAATTTCGAAGTAAAATAACCGGTGATCCAACTTTAAGTTGTAAAAATTGTGGTGGCATTCGTGGCAAATCCATTGAATTCAAAAACTCTGTTGAATAATTTACAGCTTCTTTCTCATCGATCGGTCGATTTGTATGATAGCAATTCGCCTGGCAACAACTTCAATATTTTTAAATTTAAATCGTTGACTTCAACATTTATTGCTGCCAAAATTGCTCTTTTTACCAGCCATTCATGATTTAAATACTGTGTTTTAAAATCTGGGAATACTCTTTCAATTAAATCATTTTGCGAATCAACAATTGTGCAGAAATCAATTGGCAATTTTATACAGCCAGTATTTTCATTGATAGGTACTTTTCCATCGCCTATATCTAATAATTGTTTTGAAAATGTTTCAGCTTTCATAGTTTTTTTTTCGAGAAGAATTCAAATCACTATGTTGTATTTGGAACACAGCCATATCGTTGCCTTTATTCACATACTTACAAATGTATTTGATTGATTTCACTGAACTGCAGAACAAATGTGAGCATTGAATGTTTTGCTTAACAAAGGAAAATATGGTACTACCCATCGTTGTAAACGTAGAAATTTACGTTTTTGATTTTTATCATTATCAATGTTTCTTCTTCGATATATTGGATATCCATCGACGTTTTTGTGATTGTTTCATTTGTGAAACTTTTTGGAAAACTCGTACATTTTCCATTTTTCATGCAAGGTGACAAGCCATTCAGATCACCGCATGGGCCATGAATCATGTTTTTGGTAACTACCTCAGTAAAATTGATATTTGTGCAAGATTTTTTTTCGATGCTACCGTTATTTAAACAGCGGCATTAACTTTTCGTGTATGCATGTTTTATCGCTTTGTGATGTTTTGTCATGAATTTATTTCTTATCAGCTTTTAATCTGTAGTAGCGTTAGCATTAAGAATAATGCAAAGTCCAAAATTTCAACGAAAGTTGATATTTGTACAAAATTACTTCTTTGCATTTTGAGTGGGACACGCTACTGATCTCGCGAAAAAAGCTTATTAAGTCGTTTGTCCAATTTAGGAAAAACGTATTTACTGTGTAATCAGTGTGCTCAGTTAAGATTTTAATTCAATTTAAATTACTATTCATTTAAAATGCCCCGCGGAAATGAACTATCGAAGGCAGGTTAAAATCAAAACGATGGGTGGTTGTCGGGACATAGTCGGTGCTATTGCTAAAACAATAAAGCGTCATCGAAATACAGTAACAAACTTTTTAAAGTCTCCGCAAAAATATGCTCAAAACAACCGTAAAGGAACCGTCCCCAAGGTTGACAATGAATTGTTGGAACAGTTCACGACATCGTAGAATAATGTTATCCTCACCGCGTCGAATCATCATACGATACGCATAAAAATCCATTGAACTGACTTTCTTGTTTGTTTCGATTCCTGTTGCTGGATCTCGTTGTTTAATATTAAAACAGTATCCATCTTGTCGCTTCCAGTAAATTATTGGATATTGGAGAGCGTCATATAATCGGTGTGTGTCGGCGATGAACTCAAGATTATTATTTCTTCTTTGAATCACAATTTCTCCATTCGCTGTGCGATCGCCAACCATTATTCCAGCAACTTCGTCAACCACATGGTCATTGAATATGCGTACGGGTGTTTTATCAGGATTGATGGCAATAGCGTGATTGTCACTTTCCAATTTGTGCATGTGTGATTTTAATAATTTCAATAAATCATTGTGTTGATTAAGTAATTCGTCCAGCTCTCCAACTATGCACCTGGATATTGCCGAAGTTGGGTTATGGTAACCGCAACGTGCATCTACGCGATTGGCGAGTGCGCGATTTTGGTCTCCACCGCCCATGAAGTTTATTCGTAAAAACTGATGTTCTTCGTTTGGCATTAGCAGCAATGAGCCTACTTTGTGGTACACTTTTCCTTTGATTTTAAAAGTTGAATTGTATTGTTGACCATATGAAGCAGTATTGTTGACTATTTCTGTTGCTCCGAACGATGTCATTTGGAAGCATGAATTGAATTTTCGAATTGAACTGAGGAATATGTTTGAATCTGGATCCGTGCCTTTGAGCAAGTTGTTCAATGGTTCCGGTGGTGTCTCAATTTCAGGTGGTTGTACTCTTCATGATGCGCAACACATACCACTTGACTCATGTTTATACTTGAGTTCGTAAATCTTTTTTTTAGTGGTAGCGCTTCTTTTTTTCACATAACTCAAGTATCTTATATCTGGTTGTAAAAAACTTTTCTGAGATGGAAAGATAAACAGCTAGAAGTAAATCCCAAACATTTTGTTATTTCAGCTTACTGTCTGGGAAATATAAAGCATTCAAATGTAAAAATAATGATTTTTGTGAATTTTTTTACGAAATTTTGACTTCAAAAAGTCAGGAAAAGTCGAAAAAAATATTTTCCTGAGTTTTAAATGTCAAAATTTCGTGAAAAAATACTGCAAAAAATGATCAAATTCTTCCAGACGTTAAGCTGCAGCTACAACGTGTCTGGGTCTGATTTATAGCTGCATTTGTCAGCTTTTCAGAACTGCAATGTAACATGCCACCAGAAATAAGATACATAAGTTAAGTGAAAAATAGAAACACTACCTCTGAAAAAAAATACCAGATTTTAAAAAATTCTTAAAAAAAACTAAACCATAAAAAAAACCATAATTCTTTCAACAATTTAAAATCCCGAAATCTATTAGAAAAAGTAATTTCGGGCCACGCGCGGAAATGTCGTGTTGAGTAGTGAAATCATAGAAATCATATAGAAATCAACTATTCTTGCAACAACAAAAGTTACTTAAATAAACAACTCAACGAAATCCTTGTTTTATCCTTATTTATTCCTTTCCCCTGAAATCAGATTTAGAGACATCATAGAGCCTTTTCACCCCTTTTAAATAAATCCTCAAATATGTTGCAGATCACCTCTTACTTCATACAGAACCTTGGGTTCTCCTTCGGCATTAGTGATGTGACGCCCAGCCAAAAACTTCTGCAACACAAGGAGGTATTGTTGGAGCGCGGCTATGCAAAGTGCAACGACTATATAGAAAATCTAAAATCGGGAACACTACAGTGCCAACCTGGATGTACGCCCAAGGAGACCTTGGAATCGGTGATATTGCGTGAGCTATCAGGAATTCGTGAGCAAGCAGCCAAAACTTGTTTTGCCGAGCTACACCCCACCAATAGCGCTCTTATAATGGCTCTGAGTGGCTCCAAAGGCTCGAACATCAACATTTCTCAGATGATCGGTTGCGTAGGACAGCAAGCTATTAGTGGAAAACGAGTTCCTAACGGTTTTGAGAATCGCGATTTGCCCCACTTTGACAGGCACTGTGAGTAGACACTGATGTAAAAAAAAAAGAAAACAAATAAACGGAATTTTTCTCATTTCAGCTGCTCTTCCCGCGGCTAGGGGCTTTGTTCAAAACAGCTTCTATTCTGGTCTTACACCTACGGAGTTTTTTTTTCACACTATGGCCGGACGCGAAGGTTTGGTTGACACGGCGGTAAAGACGCGGAGACAGGATATCTGCAAAAACGTTTGGTCAAGTGCCTTGAGGATCTGGTAGTTCACTACGATGGGACTGTTCGCAACGCTGTCAGCGAGATGGTAGATACCATATACGGTGGTGATGGCCTTGACCCCGTTTCAATGGAAACCCGAAAAAAGCCAGTCGATTTAATTCATCAATACAATCTGCGGGCACAAATACCACATCATGTGCAACACGCTCTACCGGCTGCCGAGATTCCGGTCGTTTTAGAATCGCTTTTGCAGAATTCAGAGTTTACTGACGCTCGCGACGATTTTAAGATGGATATCAAGTAAGTAGTCTAGAGGAATAAATTTCTTAAAAATCTGTTCATTAATGAAGGAGAAAGGTGAAAGCACCAAGATTAGTTTTACACGGGAAGGCACATATACATACATATGTATGTGCATTTCTCTGAAGGCGAATGGAACAGTCGTACACATTGCAAAAAGTAAAAAGGTCAAAACAAGACGGATTTTCAAAATTGCTTTACCATTATGACACACCTTTTGAGTAATAACGCGAAATCGTATAAACTTAAAACTTGTGTTTATTGTCGACGATTTGATTAGCGACATATTTGAGCCGTGTGTTCGTGGCGAAGGGGTTTAAACATATATAAATATATATATATATATTAGAGGGACCATATGAACCGATTAGTTTGCTCTCCAGTTTTCGACTCTCCCACGCTATGCGGTTGGCGTTAGATGATAAGAACGAAAATTCGCTATATTTAATAGCGACGGCTAACTCAAATAGCTTGTTACCAGCGGCTGCTCTGAAAATTGATTATTCCCTGTATTTGGCATACCAAGGTCCGAAGCTCATCGAAACCAAGAATGCCCGTTCCGACTGACAGGTGCCGCTTAGTCATTTTGACAGAGGTCTCCCAAAGTCCACCAAAGTGCGCGGATCGAGCTGGGATAAAACGTCAATCGAAGCCTTTGCTCAGACAGTGTGCATGAACGTCGTCAAGGTATTTCTGGCTCAAAAACAGGCGAAATTGGTCGCCTTGGCGACCTAATGCATCTTGGAATGCCTCTTGTGGCCAGCTCCAGCCATATTGCCTTCCTGACGACTTAAAAAAACACGGATATGTAGCACTTTTGTGGGATCTTGTTGCGCACATCTGTCTTGTAATAGAAGGGTTTAGAAAATCCTGCTTCTCCAATCGGTCGTGAGCGACATAGAAATTCGACTCCACTTTCTTCAAGAACTACAGAGAGCCTTTCAGATCGTACTCGTCCAAGCTACGAAACTTTTCGACGTGCAATTGGGAGCACAGGCTTGCAGTGGGTCGAAGCTGGCCCTTGTCTTGCGGCTCAAGAACACGATCTGGCTAGTAGCTAGATTAGTATTAGAAACCACATCACCAACTAGAGCGCCAACTCGACGGTGTGCCAACCGAGGCGGACGTGATGTTTATATTGTCGTCATTCATTGTTATTTGATTTTCAGTTTATTATTGTGATTATATAGTTCACGGTAAACTTTCCACGAAACAGAGTTTTTTCGAGCCGTCTGTGCAGATCTAGATTCTTGATATTAGTTTCTCCTCAAAGTCTATCTAACATATTAAACTATCTAACAAAATTAAAAAAAAAAAACTGCCCAAGCTCGGCTACAGCTTTTATTAACGCGGAATTTGATAACGCCTACGCGGATTAAAAA
>JAWNNB010001523.1:0-17951 GCA_035043285.1 Drosophila subsilvestris | reverse complement strand
TGTCGTTCTCCACAGCACGGCATTCCTCACAACTATAGTGCAGGCCATTTTTTTTACATCTCTTACACGGTGCGAGATCACTACACACTTTGCTTGCACTACGCTTTCGCAAAGCTAGCAAGGGATATTGGGCTGGTCATGGGTAATCTGCTTCTTGCAGGTTTTCTTGGCACAGACGACAGAAAAATCCATAATGTTTTGTCTTTTAATTTATTTTTCGAGACCAGTGTGCACAGCAAATGTTTAAAGCTATACTTAAAGCGAAAACGGAAAAAACTGAGATGACAGAGGAGGGGTGCAGCAACAGCTTATAGCTGAAGGCTCTACAAACAGAAAGAGCGAGAGAGAAAGAAAAGTTATTGGGATTTAGGTGATGAAGAGAGGGCATAGCTTCTTATCTCCTGGCGACATATCTCCGTATAGACCCTACCGTCATATCTCCGCGAGGAGATATGTCATTTTTGAATCGACATATCTTCGTGAAATTTTGAGAGGAGATATGACGTTGTGAAACGAAATATCTCCGCGCGAAGATATGACGCCAAGCTCTGCGTTTTAGAAACGACATATCTCCGCTCCGAATTTAGCGACATATCTCCTGCTGAAAAATGTATAAGAGGAGATATATTGCCAGGAGATATTTCGTTACCCCTTGCACATTCGTTAAAAATTTGTACTTACAATACGCCCTTGCCCGACGCGATGCTTAATAGATGTAGTATTTAGCTGCGTAGCCCAACATACTATAAAGAAAACGAAAGGTACTTCTTTTCTACAGATACCTCCCTGGTCAACTATGAGACTTAATTTCTGATTTTTAGAATACAAATTGGTAATAAAAGTTTATCTTGTTACGAGATTTCTCTTCTTAAAATAGCGTAGCTGTATTTTTTTTCATTTTAAACTTTTTTTAAGCTTATAAGTCTTATTTGTGATCCTTGGTATATTGTGTAACGAACCATGGGAACCATGGATTTCTACATTCCTTAGGCTATACTATTTATACCCTAATTCCCAAAATAATAACCATTGTATATTTAGAATAATCCCCTACAAGAAGAATTAGAAGAAACCTCGTTGCACTTTATTTACAACGTGCCACGCGATCGGCAACTTAACACATTTTACAATCGTCAAACCCTTGCGTTATTTCGCAATAATTCAAGCCAGCATAGAATTCTCGATCCCCCATCCCCTGCGTTATTTCGCAATAGTTTAAGTTCGATCATTTAGCACACACCGATTCTCGCTCAACCGGAGCCACACATATTTCTCCTTCTACACAATATACTTTTAAGAAACACACCTTACACTTCTTACGTAATCACTATAATTTAAGCCAACACCTACAGTCTCGATTTATGTCCACCCACCAATTCTCGGTCTCTCCACCCGGGACGAGCTGGAAACCCTCGACGAGGAAGTTGGATTTGGTAATGAAGCAACAGTTGAGGAGCGACGCAAGAGATTTGCCTCACTATTGCCTCGAGCGGCAATACGCCAGACCAGCAGGACGCCCCAGGTCACCCATGCCCACCACTCCTGGGCCATCTGAGCAGCGGAAAATGTAACCCGGCTAAGTTCCCGTCGCCGCAGAATACAGCACGCCCGGCCCACCCAGAATCGTGACGCCAGCCGATTTGCCAAGGCCTCAAGTTACGGAGACCAGCCGCTCGCCCACGCAGAGGATCGTGTCAGCCATCGACCCTACCATGGATGGACACCACCACAGCCACGTCGCGTAACAGATTCGGAAATGGGGAATCAGGTTCGACGGACAGGACTACATTTCTGCATTTCTGGAGCTACTCGAAGACCGTGCGCTCTTGTATGGGGTGGACACAAACCAGCTGCCTCGGGCCACGGAACTTTCCCCTGATCGGGCAAGTCGCTGGTACCGCACCAGCCTGGGTTCCGCGCGTAACAGGCTTCAGCTTGGTGTCGCATGGGCCACTTGATGGTGCAGTGATTGCATATCAACTTCTTTCAACAACAAACAGGGTTCAGCAGACAAAGCCTTTTGTTGTTGGGGGCGTTCTTCCTTCCATCGATACCTGTAGATTCGCTGCAAGGAAGCAACGCGTTGTCCGACACCTAATCGGTTGAAGTTTAGCCATGTCGAGGCTCGGCGACAGAAAGAGAAGAGGCGAAGAAGAATAGAGCATTCGAACCAGGCACTGAAAGTGATGTGTCCAGATCAGCATGGCTCTGTTTGCCAGAAGAGAGCGGGGGCTTGTTCGGATGAATATCGGCCGGAACGAAGCATTTGCAGGAAAACCACAATGCTTGAAGGTCCGTAAACGAGGTCGTAGGCTGAGCAGGAACCAGAACCGACGCAAGTTCACCTGTGTTGATGCAAACGAGGCCGCCTTCTAACTTCGAATAGGATTCCTCGTCCCCTGCTCCACCATGAACAGCCGGCACAAGAAACGGATGCTTCGATTGGCCTTGACTAGTGTCGATCAGTCCAATTGGCTCCAAAACCGCGCACGAATCCAATTTAAATGGTGCCGGTGTGATTTACTGACCAAACGCAGGATGCGGAGTAACGGAAGTGGACCGCTTTGTGATCTCTGAGAGAATGATCCCATTGAGCATAACAAACAGCTCTTCAAAGTCATCGGCGACTTCACTCCAAATCTCGTCGCAGTCCAGCTTCTCGAGCTCGCTGTGCACGGTTTTAAAAGTTCCGTGCAGCTCCTCGATTTGTCTTAGCCTACCAACGAGCATGAAGTGGTCAAATAGGGAAGCCTTCTCCAAGACAACTTCTAGCTGCTTCATCCGTTTTGAATAACGCAGGTTCTTTCCGCTTTAGAAAGGCCACACTGTTTTCAGAAGCGGTCACTGCACCGTCGTTCCTCGCATCCATTTTGGCAGCTGGCTCTAGAAAACGTTCCCAGCAGGAAGATGACCGCAAAGAAGAACGAACGCTTGCAATAAATGCGGCAAGAACCGCAATCAGAGCGCAAAGCAGACGACGCGAGCACCGTTTTTGTTGCATGTGAACAGCCGAATACCGAAAAAACCGTGGTTCATGGGCGTGATTATGGGCGAGAATTGATAACAGGCGGACCCGAATTGGACCGTGTTTAAACAAGAACAATAGGTTTATTTATTTGATTTGCGATGATGTGGCAGCCAGGTCACTGTGCCAACCGACGATACGTTTGGTTTCGATGATGGTAGATTTTCAAGTGCCTTCCGCTACGCAGACGAGCCTCCCTGACCGCCTTCGTCGGCTGACGAATTTCGGGAACGGGGAAATAGCTCAAGAGCGCAGAGGCAGGTCGGCAATGATGTGCGTAAGAGGTTAGCTCCGCTCTCTTTGCGCTGCCATGGACCGGCGCTTAGCCGAACATTCTCCCCCGTTGAAGAGCACGGGTCTTCGACATCATTCTTTGGCAGCATACACAGTTTTGCAACAGCCCTATTGATTCTCCCAGTAGCCGTTTTGAGCTCATCTACCCTGGTAATGCCGTCTCTGCCGGCGATCAGCTTCGTCACCCTTCCAAGCGGCCACTTAAGGGGAGGCAAGTTCCTGTTTTTTACGATGACCACGTCGCCTACGCTGAGGCCAGGCTGCTCAGTCCTCCATTTTTACCTCTCCTGCAGAAGTTTGAGGTACTCCTCTCGCCAGCGGGACCAGAAAGTCTGCCAGCGATCGAGACGATTGAAATTGAGCCCGGTCACATCTGGTTCTGCGAAGGTATGGATTGGAGCCGTACGCAGGTGTCAGCACGTCTAGGTCGTCGGGATGCAGTGATACGGGAAGCAATGGCCTTGAATTTATTATTGCGGTGATATGGCACACAAGCGTTCTCAGGTCATCGAAGCACAGCAAGGAGCTGGAAGCGGAACGGTAGAAATAATGTTTGGCTGTTTTAACCGCAGCCTCCCAGAGCCCGCCAAAGTGGGAGAGCGAGGGGGAATAAACCGCCAGTCGATATGATCCGCAATGCATACCTCCTGAACTTTAAATGCCTTTCGGCCAGGAATAGCTTCGTCAACTCTGCCAACTCGTTCTTTGCTCCCACAAAGTTGGTTGCGTTATCGGACCAAATTTCCCTTGGTCGACCACGAGTAAGAATGAATAGAGCGCTTATGAACGCTGGCGTCGACAAATCCTGCACAAGCTCCAAGTGAACGGCCTTGGTGGCAAAGCATATGAAGAGGCAAATGTATCATTTGATGGGTGGTCTGGTCCGTACCTCACTCTTGTAAAATAACGAATCACAAAATTCAACGCCGATAACGCGTTTACACGATCCTTCGGCAAGTCAGCCATAATATGCTGAAGCAGGCGCGGCTTGGCCTTAAAACATCTGGTGCAGCGATTTACGACGTTGGCCACTGTCTTGCGCCATCCAATCGGCCAATACTCATGCCGAATAAGTGCAAGCAATGATCGAGGTCCAGCATGCAGATTACGCTCATGGAAATGTACGATTTCAGCCGATGTGACGGGAAGAATGACTGGGTGCCGTGCGTTGAAATCAAGTGATGAATTTTCCAACCGCCCACCGACGCGTAACAAACAGGAATAGCGCGAGCGACGAGATAGAGCTCGACGACTGCACCTGGTATTCGTCACGCAGAGTCTTGTAGTCAGGCCACAACTGCACTCGCTGAATCGAAGGAAGAAGAGTCCGCGTACCACCAACGATGTCAGCTACTGTTAGTCCCGACGACCTCATGTGCTGCAGAAACTTGAAGACGTATGCAAACGATCGCTGGAGCTTTCCGAAGGAATTGGAGAATTTTCTGCCATCAGATAAGTCTACGAATGGACAAACTGCAATCAGGACTCTCTTGCGAAGCTCCAGTGTCGGCATGGATGGAATAGATGGCGCCGGCCACAGCGGCTGCTCATCTTGAAGAAAAGGTGGCCCGTGGGCCCAAAGATGCGATTCCAGAAGTTCTGATGGCAGCGCGCCTCTGGAAAATATATCATCAGGGTTCTGAGCGGTGGGCACGTAGCACCACTCCATCTGAGCAGTTCGCTCCTGAATGGCTGAGACCCGATTTGCAACGAAGACGTTAAAACTTGATGGGTCATTGCGTAACCACGACAAGGCAGTTGTGGAGTCGGACCAGCAATAGAAGCTTCCAGTAAACAACTTAAGTTGCTGTATCTTACTGATCAATTGAGAAAGTAAGTCAGCTCCACATAACTCCAACTTGGGCATCGTCAATACCTTAAGAGGGGCGACACGAGACTTCGCACACAGAAGTTGCACGTGCGTTCGATTATTTGTCCATGCGCCATAGGCGTCTAGACTGGCATCACAAAACCCGTGAACTGCCACTGTTGAATTGGGGAAAACTGCCAGACGAGGAAATCTAAACCGCTGAGGGGTAAACAAAGTCTCGCAGAAAACGGTCCACGCTGACGACAGAGACTCTGGCAGACTCTCATCCGATTGGAGTTGCTCCTTCCACACCAGCTGAAGGAAAATCTTTGCCTTTTCGATGACAGGACCAATCAGTGCCAAGGGGTCATAAAAAGAGCAATAGTTGACAACATAGAACGTTTCGTCGGCTTTGATGGCAGCTGTGTGGGTACTACTGAAAAGAGGAAATTATCGGATGTAGGCTCCCAAGCCAATCCAAGGGCCTTTGTGAAGTCGGTGCCATCGACGAACCTTAGTAGCGTTTCCTTATACTTGTCAGAAATTCCTTTAAGCACGGCAGGAACGTTGGAGCACCATTTCCGAATTGAAAACCTTCCCTGAGCTAATAGCTGAGATGTCTGCCTCATCTTCTCGCGCACTTCCTGTACAGATCCTCCTCCAGTCATCAAATCGTCGACATGGAAATTGGAGGTCAACACTTCCGAGCCAATGGGGAACGCAGTCTTCTTTTCTTCGGCCAATTGGAGCATAGAACGAATTGCAAGATAGGAAGCAGGTTTGGTTCCATAGGTTACCGTGTCGAGCTTGAAAGCCTTTACATCCACGTGAGGGGAATCCCTCCATAAGATGCACTGCAAGTAATTGTCCAGCTCAGTTACTCGGACACACCTTTACATCTTGCAAATGTCAAAAGTCAACGCAATCGGGAACGTACGGAACCGAAGCAGCGTATGTAGCAGCTGGGTTGGATAGTAGGCCCCGCCATTAGGACCTCGTTTAAAGAAAACCCTGTTGATGTTGTGGCAGATCCATCGAACACGACCCGCAGTTTGGTGGTCGTGCTGTCCTCCTTAAACACGCAATGATGTGGTAGGAATTAGCGACAACGACTGAGCAGTTCTGATTCCACCAATGACATATGGTTTAGCTCTTGGTACTCCCTAATAAAATAAGAGTACTGAGCTTTCAGCTGCGGCCGACGCTTAAGTTTCCGCTCCAAGTTGAGGAAGCGCCGATACTCTTGCGTGTAGGAGTCGCCCAAGATATCCAAACTTTTCTTGGTGGACAGCCTCACGGCGAAGAGAGAAGAAATTAGCTTTGAAGTGCTCCTCACAATCGATATCCTCCTGCTTGACCATCACCGAATCTTCAGTGGAATTTTCAACCTCCCAGAAACGCCTCAGTAACATTTCCACTTGATCGAGAGCCTCCTGCTTGTCGTCAGATGTGTTTGCTGACCACCTCCTGAAACCACCCACCCAAGGCGAGTCTTCTGAAGCGATGGCAAGCCAACAGCCAATTTGATTTGGCCGATGCACAGCAGTTCAAAGAATAGGCTAGCCCCAATGAGCAGGTCAATACGCTGTGGCCTGAAGAACTGCGGATCTGCCAATGGTACATTCGGTGGAATGTTCCAATCAGAAACGTCGGTCGGCGAGGGTCTAGCGTTTAAATGCAATAACGTGTGATTTATTATTGAATTGAATTATTGAATTTATTATTGCGGTGATATGGCACACAAGCGTTCTCAGGTCATCGAAGCACAGCAAGGAGCTGGAAGCGGAACGGTAGAAATAATGTTTGGCTGTTTTAACCGCAGCCTCCCAGAGCCCGCCAAAGTGGGAGAGCGAGGGGGAATAAACCGCCAGTCGATATGATCCGCAATGCATACCTCCTGAACTTTAAATGCCTTTCGGCCAGGAATAGCTTCGTCAACTCTGCCAACTCGTTCTTTGCTCCCACAAAGTTGGTTGCGTTATCGGACCAAATTTCCCTTGGTCGACCACGAGTAAGAATGAATAGAGCGCTTATGAACGCTGGCGTCGACAAATCCTGCACAAGCTCCAAGTGAACGGCCTTGGTGGCAAAGCATATGAAGAGGCAAATGTATCATTTGATGGGTGGTCTGGTCCGTACCTCACTCTTGTAAAATAACGAATCACAAAATTCAACGCCGATAACGCGTTTACACGATCCTTCGGCAAGTCAGCCATAATATGCTGAAGCAGGCGCGGCTTGGCCTTAAAACATCTGGTGCAGCGATTTACGACGTTGGCCACTGTCTTGCGCCATCCAATCGGCCAATACTCATGCCGAATAAGTGCAAGCAATGATCGAGGTCCAGCATGCAGATTACGCTCATGGAAATGTACGATTTCAGCCGATGTGACGGGAAGAATGACTGGGTGCCGTGCGTTGAAATCAAGTGATGAATTTTCCAACCGCCCACCGACGCGTAACAAACAGGAATAGCGCGAGCGACGAGATAGAGCTCGACGACTGCACCTGGTATTCGTCACGCAGAGTCTTGTAGTCAGGCCACAACTGCACTCGCTGAATCGAAGGAAGAAGAGTCCGCGTACCACCAACGATGTCAGCTACTGTTAGTCCCGACGACCTCATGTGCTGCAGAAACTTGAAGACGTATGCAAACGATCGCTGGAGCTTTCCGAAGGAATTGGAGAATTTTCTGCCATCAGATAAGTCTACGAATGGACAAACTGCAATCAGGACTCTCTTGCGAAGCTCCAGTGTCGGCATGGATGGAATAGATGGCGCCGGCCACAGCGGCTGCTCATCTTGAAGAAAAGGTGGCCCGTGGGCCCAAAGATGCGATTCCAGAAGTTCTGATGGCAGCGCGCCTCTGGAAAATATATCATCAGGGTTCTGAGCGGTGGGCACGTAGCACCACTCCATCTGAGCAGTTCGCTCCTGAATGGCTGAGACCCGATTTGCAACGAAGACGTTAAAACTTGATGGGTCATTGCGTAACCACGACAAGGCAGTTGTGGAGTCGGACCAGCAATAGAAGCTTCCAGTAAACAACTTAAGTTGCTGTATCTTACTGATCAATTGAGAAAGTAAGTCAGCTCCACATAACTCCAACTTGGGCATCGTCAATACCTTAAGAGGGGCGACACGAGACTTCGCACACAGAAGTTGCACGTGCGTTCGATTATTTGTCCATGCGCCATAGGCGTCTAGACTGGCATCACAAAACCCGTGAACTGCCACTGTTGAATTGGGGAAAACTGCCAGACGAGGAAATCTAAACCGCTGAGGGGTAAACAAAGTCTCGCAGAAAACGGTCCACGCTGACGACAGAGACTCTGGCAGACTCTCATCCGATTGGAGTTGCTCCTTCCACACCAGCTGAAGGAAAATCTTTGCCTTTTCGATGACAGGACCAATCAGTGCCAAGGGGTCATAAAAAGAGCAATAGTTGACAACATAGAACGTTTCGTCGGCTTTGATGGCAGCTGTGTGGGTACTACTGAAAAGAGGAAATTATCGGATGTAGGCTCCCAAGCCAATCCAAGGGCCTTTGTGAAGTCGGTGCCATCGACGAACCTTAGTAGCGTTTCCTTATACTTGTCAGAAATTCCTTTAAGCACGGCAGGAACGTTGGAGCACCATTTCCGAATTGAAAACCTTCCCTGAGCTAATAGCTGAGATGTCTGCCTCATCTTCTCGCGCACTTCCTGTACAGATCCTCCTCCAGTCATCAAATCGTCGACATGGAAATTGGAGGTCAACACTTCCGAGCCAATGGGGAACGCAGTCTTCTTTTCTTCGGCCAATTGGAGCATAGAACGAATTGCAAGATAGGAAGCAGGTTTGGTTCCATAGGTTACCGTGTCGAGCTTGAAAGCCTTTACATCCACGTGAGGGGAATCCCTCCATAAGATGCACTGCAAGTAATTGTCCAGCTCAGTTACTCGGACACACCTTTACATCTTGCAAATGTCAAAAGTCAACGCAATCGGGAACGTACGGAACCGAAGCAGCGTATGTAGCAGCTGGGTTGGATAGTAGGCCCCGCCATTAGGACCTCGTTTAAAGAAAACCCTGTTGATGTTGTGGCAGATCCATCGAACACGACCCGCAGTTTGGTGGTCGTGCTGTCCTCCTTAAACACGCAATGATGTGGTAGGAATTAGCGACAACGACTGAGCAGTTCTGATTCCACCAATGACATATGGTTTAGCTCTTGGTACTCCCTAATAAAAGAAGAGTACTGAGCTTTCAGCTGCGGCCGACGCTTAAGTTTCCGCTCCAAGTTGAGGAAGCGCCGATACTCTTGCGTGTAGGAGTCGCCCAAGATATCCAAACTTTTCTTGGTGGACAGCCTCACGGCGAAGAGAGAAGAAATTAGCTTTGAAGTGCTCCTCACAATCGATATCCTCCTGCTTGACCATCACCGAATCTTCAGTGGAATTTTCAACCTCCCAGAAACGCCTCAGTAACATTTCCACTTGATCGAGAGCCTCCTGCTTGTCGTCAGATGTGTTTGCTGACCACCTCCTGAAACCACCCACCCAAGGCGAGTCTTCTGAAGCGATGGCAAGCCAACAGCCAATTTGATTTGGCCGATGCACAGCAGTTCAAAGAATAGGCTAGCCCCAATGAGCAGGTCAATACGCTGTGGCCTGAAGAACTGCGGATCTGCCAATGGTACATTCGGTGGAATGTTCCAATCAGAAACGTCGGTCGGCGAGGGTCTAGCGTTTAAATGCAATAACGTGTGATGTTTGCTGCCACAGTGGCGAAAAGTTGATGACCTGCAAGTGCGCCATTGATGGCCAGCCTTCAGGCAATTCCGGCAAAGACCAAGCTTTTCACCTCAATTAGGCAAAGCGACGGCTAAAGATTTCAAAACAGAGTGCATGTATATATACCATGGCTAGCAGTATTGCAAAATAAACACTCAAGAGAAAGTGATTCAGTGGCTACAAACGAACTTCTAGTATTGTTCTGTACTTTTTTTCTTTCAAGGAGGTCTAGCGCGATGGGATAGCTGGCGTGGGTGAAGTCTAGAGACGAAATCGTGTCTAGCGCTGGTCCCCTCAGGCAGGAAAGCAAGTGCTGCAGCTTCTCCACATTTGACAACTCTGTATCCTTGTCTATTATTGAGGAAAACATGCTCCAAAACGAGGAATACTGAGCGTAGCCCCCACTGAACTCAGGAAGTCGGCAGGAAGTCGGCAGGCGGGGCCGACTTTGCACTACGAACGTAGTTGGTGCCTCTCCTACATGGTCCGTCCGCATTGTTGAAGATGGTAACATTGTGGGCTGTCGCTTATTCGACTCCCGATTCATGCGAATTTCCAGCATGACCACGCACACGTCAAACTCATCCCTCAAGGGACTGCCGATCTCATCGAGATCAATCCTCTCCAGGGCATTTTGGTGCTCGTTGAACGACGCTACAAGATCCGCTAGCAACTTTAGTCTAACGTTCAGCTCCTCCTCACTGAGCTCGCCAATCCTCTCCTTGCCGACGGCCGCTTCGATTCTCCGTGCTGCCCCTACCATGGATTGCACCTTGCGCTTGTAGAATGAAGCTTCCGAATCGGTGAACAATGGTGAGGGGCGCAAGAGTGAGCGGGTGCTAGTAGACGCCATTGGGTATGTTTATGAAGCACTGGCTTTAAAATTAATGACGCCCGCAGAGGTTAATAGGCGGTGAATAACCTCGAACAGTTTTACAGGAACTGTACAGTAGATCACAGCGTTCATATGCACGGGATTACAGTTCTACAGACCAGCAGCGAAAATCACAGTTTGACACGAACTAAGCAGCTGCAGCTGACAACAACAATGGCATGCACACTTAGAGCACCGAAAACCGAAAAGAAACAACAGCAAGCAAAACCGCAAAGCAGATGACGCGAGAACCGTTTCTGTTGCTTGAGCACGAACTACGAACCAAAAAAACCGTGGTTCAATGCGAATCGAACAAACGACAAATGCTATTGCTTTAGTGATTTAATTGTTTATATCACGTCGGGGTCACCAAATGTTGAGCTATTGAGCTTTTTCAGTAGCGTTGTTTTGCGAGGTTACTAAAAGACGATGATTATTCACTATATATATATAAACAGTTTATTTTAGTGTAGTAGATTCGAAGGGATACTTAGCTGGATTCAAGACGGGGTCAGATTCAAGACGCGGGGGTCGGTTCAATACGTTTTCGGATTGAATAGCTCGATTCCAAGACGATGTGCAAGAAGTGATTGCAAGATCAAGACTAAAAGAGGGCAGGCGGACCGTATTGAGCGTGCCCTAATGCAAGCGAGAGAGAGAACGAAAGAAGCGAAACAAGCTCGGGGTGCTGCTAAGCCGAGTACGAGCGATTGATAGACAGAGAGAGTGGTAGCGATGGCGAATGAAAGAAAGGTGCGAGATGAAGAAGCGAAAGAACGCCTGCATAGGCATGCTGCGGTTCGGGAGCATGAATGTTTGCATATGTTTGTAGATAGATGACAATTTAATACAGTGGGTAGTGCAAACAACGAACAATAATAAGGATTTACTCTACTGCTGCATCACTGTCTAGAATCGATGTATTTGGCTGCGTGCCCAAACAACTATTAATCTTTTTTTTAAATTTTTTTGTATTTTCTTAAACATTTTTCTGAATTATGATTTAAATTGTAGTATTTGTTTATTCGTTATTTCGATATTTTTATTTATTAGCGAAAAAATGTTTTCGCCTGTCAGCGGAGAAATAAACCACTTGCTATCTCTTTCTATCGCGTGTTTGTCTCTGAGTGTCGAGATATTAGGGTTGAAAATATTTATGGTCCATTTTGCAGCTATTTTCCGCTCCAGGTCCTAAAGTCTTTGGCTCGGGGACCGGGACCTGGGCAATTCGGCATGTATGGTGTGTGTACACAGACACGACAAAATGTTGCCAATGTTTACGTTTAGAAACCGCGGTTTGGATTTTTTTAGTTTCCATGTTACGTAAATGTGTGTGTGCCACGTATTCACACATACTGTGCTTGTGTGTGGGTTCTACAATTTTCGGCCGCTTGAGCTGAAATTTTTTTTTTTCAGTTATTTAAGTTTTGAGGGTTGTTTTGCAGCCAGCGACCGAGCTGACCTTCCGCAACATATGTGACGAATGGGCAGAGTGGGTGGGGTTGGGCGTGGGAAATAAATAAAATATAAAAATAAAAGCTGTTATTTGTTTTATTAATTTAAATTGCACATTTATTTACATATACATACCCCTATTTTACACATGTTTTGGTTTTTACGATCCATATATTTACAGTATACAATTTTATACATGTTTTTATGTATATATATACATATGTATTCAGGAAACTGGTATATATGTACAATGTACATATGTATAGTGGTAAACAAGTGATTTTAACTAAAATAATTTTATATACCTACGTATAAATTTATATATGATCTATAAATATACACTGTGACGGCACTGCGACCGGGGTATGCTCGCCGCGACGGGGTTCATAGAAATTTGTTTGATCTCTGGATGTGGTAGCTAAAAGAAAAGGTCTCCGGGTTCAAGAATAAGGCTAAACGAGTAAGGTGGCAAAAGTAGGTTGTTTTCTTTATTGATCTTAAGTTTACAGAGTTTAGGGTGTGTCGCTGGCTCGTTCTCGAGGTCTTCCTTCAGGGTCTTCAGGGACGGAGGAATATACGCTCCGTGAGAGATACGGGTGCGGAGGATAATGCGCTCCGTGCGAGACGAGTGTGACGGAGGATAATGCGCTCCGAGGATATGAAACGTTGCGGAGGATAATGCGCCCCGAGGAGAATAAACGGTGCGGAGGATAATGCGCTCCGAGGAGAATATTCGTTCGATCTCTTTCGTAGTGACCAGACGTGTTTTTGTTTTGCGCTCCGCATTTTCCTTTTATTTTGCTTAAACAGCCGGTGTTTTATTTTCAAATTAACTCCCTGACTATCTTTTATTTAAATTCAATCTTTAACCGCGGGTGCATGCCTAATAATTGTGTAAAAACACAACTTATTTTATTAATTTTTGTGCGTCGGTTAATCGTGTGTTTGTGTTGTTGCTTTTCGTAAGTACGCCCTCTCATTACATTTAGCCGCTCTTTTTCGTAGTTATTACCTTCTATCACTCTCTTTCTATCACCTAAATCCCAATAACTGTTCTTTCTCTCTCGCTCTTTCTGTTCGTAGCGCTCTCAGTTATAAGCTGTTGCTGCAACCTTCCTTTCTCATCTCAGTTTTTTCCGTTCTTGATTTAAGCATAGCTTTAAGCATTTGCTGTGCACATTGGTCTGATTACTATTTGTTTTGAACTTATTTTTTCTTAAAATTTAAAAAAGACAAAATTATGGATTTTTCGGTTATCTGTGCCGAAAAAACCTGCAAGAAGCAGATTACCCATGACCAGCCCAATATCCCTTGCTGGATTTGCGAAAGCGTAGTGCACGCAAAATGTGTAGGGATTACGGGCCGTGTAGGAGATGCTATTTCCCAAAACAACAATAAAAAACTAACTTCCTCACTTTTAGTTACTTATCAAAATACTAGGGGCTTGCGTAGTAACCTCAGCACCCTTTTTCTTGAGAGTCTCGCATTCTCGTCCCACGTTATTGTGTTTACCGAGACCTGGCTAAAGCCGGACATCCTTAGTTCCGAAGTTTTGGCAGGTCGGTACACAATCTTTAGAAATGACCGTTCGTCTCGACGTGGAGGAGGGGTCCTCATTGCAGTGGACTTTACGTCGGAACATTTCATAGTCCAGGCTCAACAAGACCTGGAATTCCTGTGCGTAAAACTGATTCTCCCAAGGATTTTTCATTTTCATTACTTGCTCGTATATTCCACCTTCCTCGGATACCTTCCTCGTAGAGAATGATCATATCTATAAGATTGCCGAATCTGAATCAGATCGGATATTGTGGCTATAATAAGGAAATTAATTTTCAGTTGCTTCCCCCACCTCCTCTGGCGCTGCTGACGCTACTCATTCTCTTTCTCGCTCGCACACACTCTGCCCTGTGCAATGCGCGAGCAACCCCTAGCGGAGGAGATGTAGAATCTAAATGGTAGATGTAGAATATCTGTTCTACATGTATAATCTACATTTTAGATGTATATGTAGTTAAAAAATGTAGCATAAAAATGTAAAATTAAACATTTTTTTTTAAATTTCAATCATTAGCTCACAACTTTTTATACTGACTGAGTACGGGTATAGAAGTAGAGTCGCGACTAGAAGCGACTCACGTTCCTTCTCGTTTTTTTTTTCATTACGGATCTGAAAAGGAAAATTTTGTATAAAGTAACAAAAGAAAACGTTTGCATTTGACCACTCTGCGCTCATAATTTTTAAGCAATTTCTGAACAACACAATTTACATTTTTTGCCTACTTCTGACGCCACGTTGGCTTTTTGTCAAATAGCCCCATCATGGAATCATTCTCCGCAAGGCCAATGCCATTCTTCCTTGGACTTCCATGAGGCTTAGATGCATTAATCACCTTCGTGAGCTCCTTTCAACCAGCCGTCACTATCACTCTATCGCACCGAGTGAAGCCCTTAGCTATCACCTCATTGTTTTGAATGAATTTAAAGAATATTTCGTCATGCTCTAGTGTTCTGTGCTTTCCCCTATAAATTATAATCAATTAGAAATTCAAAAACCACAAAACTACATTTTCATTTACAGTTTTCTTCGATCTTTTTTACTTTTAGACATTCACGTTAACACACTTGGCGTTGCCATCTTATGTAAATAATTGGAGCGATATAATCTTCATAATTACACACTTATTTTGTCACGGCTGGAACTCTAATTTAAAACCATTAATGCATAATAACAGTCGAACTTAGCACTCCGAAGTAAATGCAATTATCAGAAAAACTAGGTGGCCAGATTTACCTTTGAGTTGGGTTTGGACGTTCACACGTTCTACTAAAGATTTGACAAGAGATTTCGTAAAGTTGTAGAGTTGTAGTCTTTCAAAATAGTTTTTTGAAATTCTAAAACCACTAAAATCTTATAGGCTGTTCAGACTGGGGATGCGTTATGCTTCTTTGCGTGTTGCCGGAGACGCAGTTTTTTTTACATAGGCTAAGAATAGGGCCCTAGTGGTGTAAAGAAGTTGCGTCGCTCTCTGCTGCATGTGCGTATATTCGACATATTCAATTGCTATTGTGCTTAACAGCACATTTTTGCAATTTTCTGCCTATCATCGAAACTATCACCACTAATAACAAAAAAAACTTTTATATCAAAAATCAAATTTTGGCGCATAAAAGTTGTGCGAAAATGTAAAAATAACCATAAACCCCTTAAATACTTGAAACTGATTGTATTATTATCATACGACATTTTTGTGACCCCTGGGGCATTAAGATACTGCTGGAGAAGAACTTCTATGGTTTTCATGGTTTGAAGGTAAAACTCCACAAACGCTACAAAGAAATGTCTGAAAATAATAAAAACAATATAAGAATCAATTCACTTTCGACCATTTTTTTGTCGTCTTTCATGATTCTGTTGATTTCCCCAAATTTGGTTACTTTCCTTGTAACCCAAGTCTGCTGTTCTCAAGACGCACGTCTGCCAATGTGAACGCCTTTTCTGCTTCATTACGTCTATTGCGATATCGATAGAAACGCGTCCAGTGTGAAAATGCTATTAAATTGTTTTAATGCAGATATATCAAAAATCTAATAGACTTTCCAGCACTGTAACAGTTTCTATGAGTAATAGCCTTTTTAAACTGGGCGCATCATTGGATTTTTCCGTTAAATGGAACATGCGACAATGATGCCCATAAGATCCCTATGGATAGAAGAAGACATTGATGCGACCGCATCTTAAATCATGCGATTCATCAATGGCAAGTGTTGCCGTATTCTGTCTTGTATTTTTACAAAATACTGCATTTATTCAGGGTATCGAAGGGTATCGATACCAAACAGCTAGTGTTTCGTCATGTCGTTGTAATATTAAATGTTCTTTGTTTTATGTTAAGATTATGGTGAAATTGATTTGAAGTTTGAAGTCTAGTGTAAGTAGGTTAGGGCAAGGCGGGAGCGAAGGCGCTCAAGGCGAATTCGCCCCGCTTTGCCACCGTAGGTTAGATTGGCTTGCAATGCAATGTACTGAATTTGAAATAATAATGTTTTAATTGAAGCCATCGAGTAAGCACGTTCCTTTTTCGCCCCGCCTTAATAAATAAAATCTTTACTCCACCAAAGTTCTCGGTTATTTTTCGTGTTAGAAAAACTATTCTAATTTTTCATGGCGCCCCCGGGTGGACTGTAAAGAGCAAATATTTAAAAGGCAACAAATAAGTGACAGTGACACAAATAAAAATACATATGCATACATACACAGCTACAAGTGATATATGTATGTAGCAATTTATTCTATTATAGAATAAAAAGTTTTTGTATAGTTGCCCGCGTCGTGGTGTGTTCAAAGCATAAAAGCCTTGCCAAAATTAACGTGTCGGCCGTGCAATACCCTCAGCGCCTGCTGCTTCAACGTTCGTGCTACCCTGCTGATTGTCTGCTGCTCCACCATCAGCCACCGTTGCCAAAAAACCCAGAGGAGAGGACGAATGGCCCCTTGTGATTGCACTATTTGCAAGAGGAAAGTGGCAGCTGGACTTAAAGATCCACACGCAGAGCCTGAGGTATTTGTGCAAAAAATTGAAAGCTAGAGCTGAAGACATACATACATACATACATATAAATTGTCTTGTGCTGGAAAAATTGCACCTCGCTTTCAATTCTTGGCACAGACGTATGATATAGTAGAGTTTGATTTGCATGCATTTAATTTATTAGTGCACATATTTACGCCACCAGATGGCTTCGTTTTATGTAACATTTCGTTTGGTGATTAAAAGATGAAGAACAATTTTTGTTTTGTTTTATATTTGAAAAGGAAAAATGTTATTTCATTTCACAACAGTAATGAATTCATTTCGATTACAAATATGAAGTGTTATTTAGT
Organism: Drosophila subsilvestris; assembly: GCA_035043285.1. Classification (NCBI taxonomy): domain Eukaryota; kingdom Metazoa; phylum Arthropoda; class Insecta; order Diptera; family Drosophilidae; genus Drosophila; species Drosophila subsilvestris. The sequence goes on along the minus strand of JAWNNB010001523.1, from coordinate 833 downwards.
TGAACTTCTCTAAGTAAATGAAAGTGAATCCAAAGTAAATACTGAATCGAAACGTTATGCGTGTTCGCAAATTATCCGTTTCATTGAAGTGCTCTTTGGTAAACCACATTTTTTGTTTTTTGGTCTGACGTTAACACAAACAAAGCGGATGGTTTCCCAACTCGTGAACACGCAACGTATAATTGCCCATGTGGAAAACAATGATTTTCTAAATTTATCCCGCAAACACTAAGCGATTTGCCTTGCGACTTGTTAGTTGTCATTGCGAACGCAAGGCGAACTGGAAATTGCAATCGTTTGAAGTCAAACGGAAGATTAGTCGGAATCATTGGTATTCGAGGAATACATACATTTTCACCTGCGTTTTTTCCGTTAATAATGGTTGCCTCAATCCAATTCGGCATAAGTATTTTTACCGAAAGTCGAGTACCGTTGCAAAGTCGCGGTGGATTCACATCACGAAAGTGTATATAGTCCTCAGATCGTAGCTTTGCCTGATTGAATCGGATGAACGCTAAACGTTCGGTCTCGACTTTAACATACATGTCGACCGCGAATTGCTGGAATAGCCGACGGCACTTTAGAATGACATTCTCCTCATGTGTACGAATCATCATACGATACGCATAGTAATTCATTGCGCTTAGATTTTTATTCGTTGATACGCCTGAAAATGCAAAATTAAATGAATTGTTAATGGAAACCAATAAGAGCAATAGTAGCAATAATTATTGTGTGAATATTGTACCTGTAATTGGATCGACCATCTTCAACGTGATGTCGTATCCGTCTTGCCCTTGCCAATAAATAATTGGATATTGTAACGCATCGTA
>JAWNNB010001522.1:0-20244 GCA_035043285.1 Drosophila subsilvestris | reverse complement strand
CGGTTCGGTAACACGCGTCGCGCGTCATGCGGCAGCGCCCCCGGTCGGTTGGGCGGGAGGAGGGGCTGCGATTCTAGCCTGGGTTCCGCGCGTAACAGGCTTCGGCTTGGTGTCGCATGGGCCACTTGATGGTGCAGTCATTGCATATCAACGTCCAGACAATGTCGATTATACATCTAAAATGTATGTTCTACCATGTGTATGTAATGCAGATTCTACATATTCTACGTCAGCATCGCCAGAGAAGGTTGGGTGAAGCAACTGAAAATTAATTTCTTTACTTTGGCTATAATAATGATCCGATCTGACTCAGATTCGGCAAACTGGTAGTGGTTATGGTTATTATCTACGATACTGCGTTTTTAGTTTTATCGTATCCTTAAAATTGTGGCTGCCACAGATTTTCATTCTTTGTGGAAGTGGAAGGGGGCGGGCGAAGTTTTGAAATACACTTGTAGCAGTGTGATATCACTTGAGTCTGGAAACGAAATTTTGTTGCTCTAGCTCTTATAGTCTCTGAAATCTAGGCGCTCATCAAGACGGACAGACGGACGGACACACAAACATGGCTAAATCGACTCGGCTATTGATGCTGATCAAGAATATATATACTTTACGGGGTCGGAAACGTTTCCTTCTCTGCGTTACACACATCCACTTTTACCACAAATACAATATACCCTTAACTCTTTGAGTAAGGGTATACAAAAAACCTCTTGCTAACAGTATATTTTTATCTTTTTAGGTGCAAGAAATATTGTTCCCCTGCGAATATTCTGAACAATAAATGTATGGAAAATAATAAATATGTTTTTAATTAAATTAAAAACTATTTTTTTAGAGACATTAACGTACCACATTCTAAAAGTAGTGAAATTTATAAGTATAAGTTTGTAATGCCTAATATTTTGGCTGAATTTGGCGTTCATTTTTTTTTCCATACAAACGCTGTGATTTTCTAAAATTATCTTGAAAACTAAAAATTACATATTTCAGTTACAATTTCGCAGCATCAAACTGCATTCTTTTGATAGATTTTGGGCTTTAAAGAACAGGGAAACATACTATAAGCTGAACTCTGTGAAAGTCTCCCACAATCTATAAATATATTCAACAAAAAAGCATAAGAGGTGAAGGAGAAAAGAATGTCAGGTTTTGTGGGGGGATGAAAACAAGAGGTATTCCGCGAATATTAGTAGAGAAATTCGTTGAAAAGACATCAAGAAATCGGAATCGGTAAATTGTGCCACCGCTGCCACTGCTGCCACTTGGGCGCTGTTGTTGAGTGGAAACCTTCGCCCGGATCTTTATACGTCTGTCACGTTGCTGTGTCTGCACCCTGGCCGTCCTCCCTTGTAGGGTGTCGTCCTAACTAATTTATATGTGCATATTAAATTATCCGCGCCTGACATTATTTAATTCTCTGCCTGAATGACACCCGCACATTATTAATTATTAATGTCATTAATTATTTAATTGACTCTTTGCCAGTGGGAGTGGGAGTGGCAGCGCCAGTAACTGGATACCGTCCACGAGGCGTATGCGCAATGTAGTGCAGACTGCAAGTGGCTGCAACAGAATTAATTTTGATGCGGCAGTAAATGCAACACACATACATGTTTATAAATATGCCAGTACACATACACGTATAAATATATCTTTATAAATTTATATTTTCCATTCATTGACAGACACAATCTAAGGGCGATGCCTGCGCTGCCAGCACTGGTAAGGGATCAAAATTCTTGTTACGGAAATGCAAATCGAAGAAGACAGCTGTTGCAGCGACCTCGGATGACGCCTCAATAACGGCCGCAAATGGTGGCAAAAAGGGTGAGTACTATTTGTTGCTGAAAGATCTCAAAGCGGATTTGTTTGTTGCCCCACAATTATAACCCTTGGTAGCCCGGACAGCCCGGTAATTGCGCTGTAGTCGCGTTCTGTTTTCAACTTGAGTAAGCTTTCTGTCCAGGCTACTGGGGTGCGATACAACATATGTATGTAGTTTGTTTGGGTAGCTGTCCTTTGTTCTGCCAATTCTTCACTGGTTGCTTTGATGTAAATACGAGAATGTACAAATCCTTGTGGCTGTTGTCGTTATATCCATACAATATAAAGGTGCCCGTGCATGTTGTATTAATTCAATGTTTCAATTACTGGTGTCTGCTCATAGCCTGGGTCATATTGTCCATTTGGACTAGAAGCAGTTGTTGTATAAGAGCACCTTGTGCTCCAGCTTAAGCGAATACCTTGATTTGACCTTGATTCTGCGAGCCATTTCTCCACAGCAACCCAGATTGCTATGAAATGCAATTTAGCCCGACCGAGGATTGCATTATCATGGCAATTGTTGAGGTTTTAAAGCCGAAGGTGTTGCGAATATCTGCTTTGTATTGAACGCAAAGAGATGGGGCTGGTACGCTCTCCTGTGATGAATGTACGCGGCTCCTCACAGCCAAAGTTCTGTTTCTGAGGTATGACTTAAATAGCTTGTGCGAGCCAAGATCAAATTTTAAAGAGAACTCAAGATACTACGAGTATATGTCCAGAAACAGAGCCAATCAGTATTCTCGATTCTCGTACCATGTTTCTTTTCGGATACCGAATCGGTGTGTTAGCACCACATGCATACATACTCGTATATTGTTTCTTACGGAATTTTGATAGGCACGACAGCAGACTTATTGGTCTGTATGATGATAGTTTCGTATGGTATTATTCTTTATACTTTATACTGTATACTTATTTTTGGTAATGACCCAGTTTTGGGGCTAAACAGTTCAGCCTCTGAGATAAGCAGAGCTGGTAGCAGAGCACACCACAGCTACTGCATTTTCGTAGGATCGGCAGTTCAAGATGCAGTTTCATGGAGGTCTGCATCGAGTGCATCGAGTTTTGTTTGGTATCATTGAAAATGTGCGATACCATTTGGAAATTCTCTTCCTTGTACATAAATTGTACATACAATATACAATTCGTAGCTTAATTTTTCCGATTTTTTTCGTCAAGAGAGGTAAGAAGTGAGTAAGAAAAAACGACATAGAAACAGGTAATAAAATCAGAATATAAGTCCGTTATTTCATGCCTGCTCCTTAGTTGGTACGAATATCTCCATGCTGAATGCCAGCTAAAACCGTACATCCACTCCTTGCCATTTAATCACTCAATTCATGCCCTTAAGTCGTAAATGTTTTATCTTATTCGCCTTCCCAAAGATTTCCTTAATTCTCTTTTTGTATACTTTTGCATCGCTTTCCAGGTGAGACCCCGACGCAGCCGTCAATTAAGTGCGTGCTCGTCGGAGACGGAGCTGTGGGCAAAACCAACTTGATATTGTCATATCTGAAGAACCGCTTTAATCCGGAGCACATTCCAACGGCCTCTGATATTTATAACGGTAAGTTAAGCTCGTATTTTGAAGGTTTCAAGGATTTTCAAGGGTAGGGGAGGGAGGCCCCGGTGTTGACTGCCATTTTCAACAGGTTTATTCGCCCAACCCACCCGTTTCGATTAGGGTGAGTCGAGGACCTGCTGACTGGCGATGCGAGTGCCTGGCGGCCTGCCACTGGCCTTCCTTGGCTCGGATTGGTTTTAGTTTTTGGTTTGGTTAGGCTGCTTGGCATGTATATGAATTTTTAATTTTGTTCAAAACCTATTTGTGGACTCTACTGAGTTTTCCCCCTTGTGAAAGAGATGTGTAGCATCGCGGAGAGTGGGAGAAGGGGAAAGGCACAGCTGCCGGACGCAGGCAAGAATGGTATTCAGCTGATTCTGGGTGTGGGCCAACATCCTCGAGAACCGTCTTTAGACTTTCACTGCTTCCGCATTGTGAGACTCGTTTTTATGCACTTACATATATATGTACATATGACATCATTGTCATCGGGGGCTCTGTTATTTTTTTTTTTCGCCCAATATATTAAATTATAATAAATTGACGCATGAAATTGAAGTTCTGGAAGATGAAAATATCGAATTTTAATTGTTTTTGCCTTCAGTATCTTTCGGATAGCCAGTTTTCTTATATGAGACGCATCATCTTGTAACATGGCCATTAAAATATTTTCTGGATGAGCGAAAAAGGAATTTCTTTGCATTGTTTTTAAAACAACGCTTTTCAGACCATCTCTAAAATATAAGACCTTTTAACCATGTTAAAAATGTGCACGTGGCCATACTTGAAAGTTGACTTTGTTTTTCTGTCAAACCAGGTTGGTGCGTATACTTTTATAAGGAAAGTATCCAGAGCTTTTGGAGAATGTGTTGTCTTTGCTGTTCCGATATATACAAGAAGAATCCTGTTTGCGCAAGTAAGCCAACGTGAATGTGCCAGAGTCCCTGGGTCTCTGCTAGCCAAGTTTTGTGAGACAGTGCCTGCTGAAACTGCTGAACAGATATTTTTGATCGCTTCTTAATAAACCACTATCGACGATTGGCAATTTAATTGATATGGTATCAAAAGCTTCTGGTTTTAAATCAAGAAATTTTTTGAGCATTTTGCCAATGCTGCCAGTAAAACTATTCGGACCGGCCCGGCCGGCCTGATACTTCCAACAATTGACAATTGCATAAAAGTACACAAATAATATACACATAATTTTTATTTCTTAATTATAAATCAGTTACATGTTTTTCTACAGAAATATTAGTTTATCTAAATTAGCGCTTGTTAGCCTGGTCCTCCTGTCATTTTAAATAGTTCAATCCTTATAAATGTACTGAAATATACCGTCCGACCCTCAGATATATTCGGAATACACCAATTATACTATTCAAAATATACCAAAAATATACCTCTTCGGGCATAGCGGGCTTTTGGCTAACGCAAGAAGTCCGCACGACTTCGTCCCAAACTCGATTTTGAGGCACGAAGCCCGCACTTTTCATGACGAGGCCCGCGGGACACGAAGCCCGGCCCGGCCCGCGCCCACCTCTAGTCCACAGTAATAAATAAAAGGCGAAGTGGTAAGTTATTCGCATGCAACAAGCACACAAGCCACAGCAAGGGTCGATTGAGATGTCTTTCCAATAAGGAAACGATTCCATTTTGATTTCCAGTGTTCACAGCAGTTCCATCACATCCAATTGTCACAAAAAAATAACGATATTTGTATGATTTTTCTAAAAACTCGGCGATATTTTTATACCCGTACTCAAAAAGAGTTAAGGGGTATATTGTATTTGTGGTAAAAGTGGATGTGTGTAACGCAGAGAAGGAAACGTTTCCGACCCCGTAAAGTATATATATTCTTGATCAGTATCAATAGCCGAGTCGATAGAGCCATGTCTGTCTGTCCGTCCGTCAGTCTGTCCGTCCGTCAGTCTGTCCGTCTGTCTGTCCGTCTATCTGTCCGTCCGTCTGTCTGTCAGTCTTGTCTGTCGCCTAGTTCTCAGAGACGATAAGAGCTAGAGAAACCAAATTTTGTTTCCAGACTCATGTGATTTCACACTGCTACAAGTGTATTTCAAAATTTCGTTCCCCACAAAGGTCGAAAATCTGTGGCATCCACAATTTTAAAGATACGAAAAAACGCAGTATCGTAGAGAATGACCATATCTACCAGATTGCCAAATCTGGTACATATCGGATCATTATTATAGCCAGAATGAAGAAATTAATTTTCAGTTGCTTCCCCCATCTCCTCTGGCGTTGCTGACGCTATTCATTTTCTTTCTCGCTCGCACATTTTAGATGTAGATGTAGATGTAGTTAACAGATGTAGCAAAAAAATGTAAAATGTATAATATTTTAAAATTCTCACAAACTTATATACTGACTGATGACGGGTATAAAAGTAGAGTCGCGACTAGAAGCACTTTCCTTCTCGTTTTTTCTCGAAAAAATGTCACTTCACTAAATTCTTGATAACATTTTTCTGAATGAAGGAACAAATTTAGTTATTCACTGATAGTTAGCTAATACCTTTACCTTTAAATTGGTAAACATATGTTTGTATAATATGCAGTTGATCAAAATGAGGCAAAAACAAAACTAGGTCCACAACCAGGACAACCAGGGAGAGCCCTTACAGGAGTTAAGAAAAAAAAAAATTGTTTTTTTCTGTTTTACTCCACCCAAATGTACATAGGTACATACATATGTACGCCTTTGTGTGTGTGTTCTGCTGATCACTAATTTTAATGAACGGGAAATTGAAATTTGCGGCTATTCTACTGAAGGGCAGGTAGATGCATCAGCAGATATACCCGTATTCCCCTTCCGTAGATTTCGCCTTTGGGTAGCTGCTGTGCCATTGATTTAATTATGCTTCTCCACGAATGACATTATCCATCCGTTCTGGCTCTGGCTCTCGCTCTGACTCTTGTCTTTTCATTCCATATCTTGGGTTTGATGCCAAAAAAATGGTGCATTCATTTGGACTTCTTAGTCTTTTTTTTGGGAAAATGACTTCTCCACTCGCAGAAAAGAAGCGGAAAGTCGGAAAATCTCACAACCAAGTGGAAAGGAAGTGTGAAATTGTAATGTCTATCCTATCTCAAGCTCCAATTAGTTTTGGGTTGGATACACTCATGTATAATGCCGCTTTCTTCATTCAGTCAAACACTTTTTAAGCTTTCATTTATTGAGAATTTTGCACATGCTCGTATTTAGGGCAACTTCTTTTGCCTGGATCTTGGATAACATAGCAAATTGTAAAATGTATCTGCTTGTATTTGCGTAGATTGAACTGTTGGCTATGCCAGCAACTGACTTTTATTTCAGGGCAAATTAAACTGAAGTACTGACTCCTATTGAACAATATGAATAAGTGTTGCTCCATGCCTCCTGCACCACATGGGATCAGAAATCCCATTGTGTGCTTCCGTTTCCTGTTCCCTTTCACTTTCTCTCTCTCTCTCTCTTTCTCTTCTCTCTATATCTCTTCTCTCTATCTCTCTTTCTCTCTCTCTCTCTCCAGTAATTTTTCTGCATGCTAAATGTAAGTAGACTTAATTCCATCTAATTAGGGTCAGTGTGGGTGTGGATGGAACGGGGGATGGAGAGGCCTATTGACTTGCAAATATATCTCAATATGTATAGATCACGGCACTTTTGCTTGACTCCAGCGAATAATTCAAAGATTGCAAATTTCTTTGTTTGTTTCTGCCTTTTTTCTGAGAGAGGGCAAGAAAAAAATTGTATTTAAAACATTTTGTTTGGCCAAATGCCTAGGATGACACTTTGGCCGGATGTTGAAATCTGCTTTCTCCATCCCTCCACTAAGCAGAGTAACGCCTGCGTTTCAGCGGCAACAATTGGGCTGCTGTTGCATGCCGGGGTTAACAAGCTTACAACTCAAGGTAACATTTCTTGAAATCCATGTGTGCATTTCTGTAAGAATGTGTGCTTCTGTTTCCTGTTCCCTTTCACTTTCTCTCTCTTTCTCTTCTCTCTATATCTCTTCTCTCTATCTCTCTTTCTCTCTCTCTCTCTCAGTAATTTTTCTGCATGCTAAATGTAAGTAGACTTAATTCCATCTAATTAGGGTCAGTGTGGGTGTGGATGGAACGGGGGATGGAGAGGCCTATTGACTTGCAAATATATCTCAATATGTATAGCAAGTAAATGGGGCCGAAATGGGGATGGATTCTTGAAAAGCCAGTCGTAACCCGTTGCCCGCAACCCGTAATATTTAAATTGTGAAGGGAAGAATGAACAGACTAGGTATGAATGAGATTTATTTGGATCTGTGGAAAGACCCTTTGGGACAACTGGTCACTTTCCGAGTACACAATCCCGCACACACATGGACCCAACGACATCCAAGGAACCGCTGGCGACACTTAATCTGTTGTTCTGGCCTCCTCCATTGTCTCGCCAACCATTTTCACATTCCTTTCTTATTTTCTTTGCTCTTCTTACTCAGTTTTCTTTTCTTACCCTTGCAGAGGGTACGACAATGCAGGGAGAGATTCTGAGCATTTACCGCATTTATTCCAGATCAGAAATATGATCGTGGAGACTACGAGTACGAGTATTAGTAGCTAGAGACACTACGATCACATTTTGGCACTTAATATGCCAGCCATTGCACGTTACAGCCAAGAAGCTCAAGGGTTTCCCATTGGCAGTACTCGTATTGCTGACAGCAGGATTCTGCATTAAATTCCGGAGAGTTGTACATATTCAGCGGGCATCTCTATCGGCTATATGTAGAGTTTTGGTACCTACTCTCGCTACTCACCGCTCTATTACACTACTCGACAAAATTTAACTTTTTATTTAGGCCCAGAATGATTTTACTGATAGATTTCGAGATTTAAAATTTTTTAAACAACAGTTTTTTTTTATGGTTTAGTTTTTTTTAAAGAATTTTTTAAAATCTGTTATTTTTTTTCAGAGGTAGTGCTTCTTTTTTTTTACATAACTTAAGTATCTTATTTCTGGTTGTTACATTAAGGCCATCTCAAACAAAGAGGGGATAACACTACTCACAACACTATGGACAAACGAAAGAGCTACAATTCGTTAACCAAACCAAAAAATTAAAAAAAAAATACCTTTTTGAAGGTTGCGGGCCCAACTTCCGGAATGTGTTTGCTTTCTTCCCAATTGGCAGTTGGGCCCGCAACTTTCAAAAAGATATTTCTTGAACATTTTTTTGTTTTTCGTGAAAAAATACCCTTAAAAAAATGACCAAATTCGAACTTAAAAGTTTAATATCTTCCAGACGTTAGTTAAGCTGCAGCTACAAAGTGCCTGGTCTGATTTATAGCTGCATTTATCAGCTTTTCACTTCCTCTGAAAAAAACATGAAAAAAATACCAGATTTTAAAGCATTCTTTAAAAAAAAACTAAACCATAAAAAACTATTATTCTTTAAAAAATTTAAAATCCCTAAATCTATTAGAAAAAGTCATTTCCGGCCACAGCGGAAATGTCGTGTTGAGTAGTGTTATCCCCTCTTTGTTTGAGATGGCCTTAGCGTAAAGCGATTTTCATCTGAGATGGCAAACAGTTTTCCATTGTGCCTGAGTGTCTCGGTGCCTCCGTGCCTCTGCGAGCGAGCGAGCAAGTGAGTGGTAGATGGGGGAAACAGCATTCACAGCTTTGTGTGTGCTGTGAGAGTGTTCTGGCATTGATTTTCACTTTTAATTTTTTTTTTTAATATTTCTCCTCGCCAAGGGGTTTTACGATTGGTGGTGGCAGCAGCTCAGCTACAACACAGTACAAAGGAAGGAGCAGAGGGATAGCACAGCACCGCACCGCAGTTCAACATCAACATAAAGTCAAGTGAAGTGAAGTCGGGCGAAATAGGATAGAATAATGTGGGATGTGCCACCCTTGGTGGTGGGTGGGGGTCTTCAGGGTCTACCCGAAATGTATTCATGAGTTTTATGCGGCGCACAAATTAAATTTATTTTACATGAGCCCCAGCCCCATGGTTCTGGCGACCGTTGCTGCATGATGTTTCGCTTGCTGCATGCGACATGCAGAATGCTGATTAAAAAATCAGAGCAGAAGCCAGGCACCGACATCCAGCTTTGTTTACACAGAGCACGCAGTTGGAGGAGGTTGCATCGACAGCGACAGCAGTGGCATTGCTAGCAGGCAGATATGATTATCTTTTAGATAGCACGAGGTAAGATTTTCCCGTTGGCCAAAATAATCCCAAAGGCCGTTAAACTTAGCATAAATGCTGTTGGGTGGGGTCTGCTTTAATCAGACTCTGTTCAAATTACGCAAAGTACGCAAAATACTGATGTTTTGATGTTTTAAAATTCTGAAATTTGCATGAAAAATGTATGTATCTATGTATGTATAATATACATTGTATGTACATATATGCATATTTCTATAAGAAACTAGCAAACCCGGCGAACTCCGTTTCGCCACCAGATGGCTTCGTTTTATGTAACATTTCGTTTGGTGATTAAAAGATGAAGAACAATTTTTGTTTTGTTTTATATTTGAAAAGGAAAAATTTTATTTCATTTCACAACAGTAATGAATTAATTTCGATTACAAAAATGATGTGTTATTTAGTTGAACTTCTCTAAGTGAATCCAAAGTAAATTCTGAATCGAAGCGTTATGCGTGTTCGCAAATTATTCGTTTCATTGAAGTGCTCTTTGGTAAACATCATTTTTTTTGTTCTGACGTTAACACAAACAAAGCGGATGGTTTCCCAACTCGTGAACACGCAACGTATAACTGCCCATGTGAAAAACAATGATTTTCTAAATTTATCCCGCAAACACTAAGCGATTTGCCTTGCGACTTGTTAATTGTCATTGCGAACGCAAGGCGAACTGGAAATTGCAATCGTTCGAAGTCAAACGGAAGATTAGTCGGAATCATTGGTATTCGAGGAATACATACATTTTCACCTGCGTACTTTCCGTTAATAATGGTTTCCTCAATCAAATTCGGCATAAGTATTTTTACCGAAAGTCGAGTACCGGTACAAAGTCGCAGTGGATTCACATTACGCAAGTGTATATAGTCCTCAGATCGTAGCTTTGCCTGATTGAATCGGATGAACGCTAAACGTTCGGTCTCGACTTTAACATACATGTCGACAGCGAATTGCTGGAATAGCCGACGGCACTTTAGAATGACATTCTCCTCATGTGTACGAATCATCATACGATACGCATAGTAATTCATTGCGCTTAGATTTTTATTCGTTGATACGCCTGAAAATGCAAAATTAAATGAATTGTTAATGGAAACCAATAATAGCAATAATAACAATAATTATTGTGTGAATATTGTACCTGTAATTGGATCGACCATCTTCAACGTGATGTCGTATCCGTCTTGCCCTTGCCAATAAATGATTGGATATTGTAACGCATCGTACAAACGATGTGTCTCGTTTACACGATGCATGATATTGCTTCTTCGCTGAACGACAATGTCTCGCGATTTAGTTGGGTCGCCTACAACATTTGCAGCAACATCATTAACGGTGGCTGCATTGAATCTTCGCACATGTTCACCTGTTGGGGTACAATCCGCTCTTATGAAAAATTTGTGCGTATCCGATGGCATTCGTTCCAATGCTCTTTTGAACATATTACCCACAGCATTATTAGCGTGAAAAAAAGCTTGGAACTGTTCAATAATTCGTCTCTTTAACTGTTGTGTTCCCTGTATATTGCACCGCACATTCAGCTGATCCATCATCGACGAAATGAAATATATTTGCAGAAATTGATGCGGTTCATCTGGTGTTGGCACCATTGAACCATGCAAATGATATATTTGTCCTTGTATCTGTAATTGCAAACAATCAGGTACCAGGTAGAAGTTTTGGTGAGGATGTCAGTTTGTTTATATACGGAGAAATTTGGCGGAAAGTTTGGCTGAGACATCTGCCATTTCGTTGCCTTTTATGCCTATGTGGTTGGGTATCCATATTATTGTGATCTTAGGAAAATGTGTGGTGATCAGGTTCCTGATTGAGGAGGCGAAATAGGAGTGGTTGTTGGTGTTTGTAATTACGGTAATGGAGGAGATGGCATGTTTTCCACGTTTTTTTCGGCATATTAAGATGGCTTCGTGTATTGCTATCATTTTGCTGGATAGTACCAAAGAGAATAATGGCAGCAGTCCAGTTTTTATTGTTGAAGACTCGTTGTATATGCTGTACCCGGTAATGCCCAATGCTTTGGAGCCATCTGTGTATAGGAAGTTGTGTTTAGGGAGTGAGGATTTGATGAAGTGGAATAGTTGGTGAAAGTAGTAGAATAGTTGGTGATGTAGTGTTTTTGTTGAGTTTGGAGAGGCTGATGTTGGTTGATTTGTAGATAGTTAGCATGTTGAATTTTTTGCATGTGGTGGTTCCGATTGGGGAAAAGGGGATGAGATGTTTTTGGGATATTTGTATAGCTCTGTCGACAGTGCTGAGGAGTCTGTGATTTCTTTTATGCTTTTTTGTGAGGGTGACTAGGGGGGTGTAATTAGCATGGGTAAGGTTTTTGCATATTTACCCAGTTAGGAAGTTTCGCTGTTTTCGGTGGTGTGGATTTTGGCTTCGACTAGCATATTATTAATGTGGGTGGTCCGAAATGCTCCTAGGCCGGCTCTTATGGCTGCATTAAGGATGGTTTTTTGGCGATTGAGATGAGCTTTTGGTGCATGACCATATATGGGGAGGAAGAAATCTATTTAGGAAATAATTAAGAATTTGATGATATGGATTAGAGATGTGGTGTTGGTGTTGTATCTAATTGACGAGAGGTGTTTAATAATTCCTATTGGCTTAGCTAGGTCTGTTTTAAGTTTATTTATATGGGATTTCCAGTTATATCTGTTGTTGATTGTGAGTCCTAATATTCTGAGTGTATTGGTAGATTGGATGGTTGTAACACCGGTAAGGATATTTGGTTTACAGTTATGTTTGCTGCATATATGGAGGAGTTGGAATTTCTCTTCAGAAAGGATTGAACCTTAGTGGTTGCACCAGTGGTCTATTTGATTAAAAATTGTTTGAATATTGGATGTGGGTTTTTTTTGTTTGTTGTTGGCTATAAGGAATAGGATAACGGAGATGGGAGAACCTTGGGGAGTGCCGTTACTAAGGGAGAAGATGTTAGAGAGATTTGTGGCAGTTTTTACGAGGATTTTTTTATTTGTCATGAAATTTTTACGTAATGGAGGATTAGTGGGCCTACTTTCCATTTTTGTAGTTGGTGTATGACGGTGTGGATTCCAATTTTGTCAAAGGCTTTGGTGAAGTCCAGCGATATAACGGTAAGGTGTTTTTTCAGGGAAATATACCGGTGGCTTTTTATTTAGAACAAACCACCACCCTTTTGACACTATCTTATCTAGTGATTTGGCTAGACATGAGTTAAGTGAGATTGGCCTGTATGATTTGATGTCTGTTTGTGGTTTTTGCTGTTTTAGGATGAAGATCTGAAGAAGATCTGAGTATGTTGTTATAGAGGTTTAGGATTCTGGTTTTAAGGGAGTAGGGTGAGCTTTTTAGCATAGAGTAGGAAATACGATCCAGACCCGGGGTGTTTCCTTTCAACGAGTTCAGTGCTGATGTAAATTTTATGAGAGATATATCATTCTCGATTTCTAATACTGATGGGGTTGGGGTATAGGTGGTGAGGGAATTTATATGGGATTTTTCAGAGCCGAATATTTGAGAGAAATTAAGATCATCAGCTTCTTCTGACCATTTGTGGGCAAAAGAGTTGGCTATTTCTGATTGATTGGTGGTGTGTGTTCGGGTGTAAGGGGTATTTCTGATTGATTGGTGGTGTGTGTTCGGGTGTAAGGGTATAGATGGAATGGATAGTTTCAGGGGGGTAGAGGCCGCAGAGACGTCGGATGTTAGACCATGTTGTGGATGGGTCTGAGTTGGGATGGATTTGTGACCTGAGCTCATGAATAGATTTAAGTTTGGCATCTCTGATTTCTCTTTTGTATATGGCATTTGCTTTTTTAATTCTATGAGGCTATGGTTGTTTATGTTTCCTTTGAGTATATTCCATTTTGTGGGTTTATCCCTTTTGAGGAGTGAAACTTCTTTGTTCCACCAGGCAACATTACGGGGGAGGGAAAAGGTGGTGTTTTGTGGGGTAGACAGGTGGGCACTTTGAATTATTTTTATACCCGTACTCAAAAGAGTTAAGGGGTATACTGTATTTGTGGTAAAAGTGGATGTGTGTAACGCAGAGAAGGAAAATTTTCCGACCCCATACAGTATATATATTCTTGATCAGTATCAATAGCCGAGTCGATAGAGCCATGTCTGTCCGTCCGTCCGTCTGTCCGTCTGTCTGTCTGTCTGTCTTGATGAGCGCCTAGATCTCAGAGACCTTAAGAGCTAGATCAACCAAATTTTGTTTCCAGACTCATGTGATATCACACTGTTACAAGTGTATGTCAAAATTTCGCCCCGCCCACTTCCGCCTCCACAAAGGACGAAAATCTGTGACAGCCACAATTTTTAAGATACGATAAAACTAAAAACGCTGTATCGTAGAGAATGACCATATCTATCAGATTGCCGAATCTGAATCAGATCGGATCATTATTATAGCCAGAACAAAGAAATTAATTTTCAGGTGCTGCTGACGCTACTTATTCTCTTTCTCGCTCGCACACACTCTGCCCTGTGCAATGCGCGAGCAACCCCTAGCGGAGGAGATGTAGAATCTAAATGGTATATGTAGAATATTTGTTCTAGATGTATTATCTACATTTTACATGTAGATGTAGTTAACAAATGTAGCAAAAAAATGTAAAATGTAAAATTAAAAATTTTTTTTTTTAATTTCAATCATAAGCTCATAAATTTATAAACTGACTGAGTACGGGTATAAAAGTAGAGTCGCGACTAGAAGCGACTCACGTTCCTTCTCGTTTTTTTATTAGCGCGGATTCCCTGTTGACATTTACCTTGGTTGAGTAGTTAAGTTGTAATGGGTTATATATTTCCCGTAGAGGTCCCAGTCGACGTATTTGAGTTTGAGTCGTCAGAGTCGTGGAGGTCATCTATCATTTCCCAGAGAAGATTTGGGGCAATGCTGGCTGTTGCCAGTGAGATAGCATTTAGTAGGATGAAGTTTGAGCGGTCTATGAACGAGGCTATTATTTTCCCTCTGCAAGTAGCCTTAGGTGAGCCACGGTAAGGGTGCCAGCTGTTGAAGTTCCCCTGGAACTAGGGTGTGGTAGTTTGGTAGGTTAAGGACGTTTTGTAGATTTCGGGTGTTGAAGGATGTTTTTGGGGAGATGTAGGCGGCACAAAGGACATGTGTTGGGCAATGTTTTGTCTATGTAGTGAGCGTTGGTTAGCTTGATGTGGCCTATTCTGAGTCTGTTAATGACGATTTGGTGTCGTCTGCTTATGGAAGCGTCTATGAGGGGTGTGGGGTTAAAGGAAGAGAGTTGGCTGATTTGTTGGTACCAGGTAGAAGTTTTGGTGAGGATGTCAGTTTGTTTATATACGGAGAAATTTGGCGGAAAGTTTGGCTGAGACATCTGCCATTTCGTTGCCTTTTATGCCTATGTGGTTGGGTATCCATATTATTGTGATCTTAGGAAAATGTGTGGTGATCAGGTTCCTGATTGAGGAGGCGAAATAGGAGTGGTTGTTGGTGTTTGTAATTACGGTAATGGAGGAGATGGCATGTTTTCCACGTTTTTTTCGGCATATTAAGATGGCTTCGTGTATTGCTATCATTTTGCTGGATAGTACCAAAGAGAATAATGGCAGCAGTCCAGTTTTTATTGTTGAAGACTCGTTGTATATGCTGTACCCGGTAATGCCCAATGCTTTGGAGCCATCTGTGTATAGGAAGTTGTGTTTAGGGAGTGAGGATTTGATGAAGTGGAATAGTTGGTGAAAGTAGTAGAATAGTTGGTGATGTAGTGTTTTTGTTGAGTTTGGAGAGGCTGATGTTGGTTGATTTGTAGATAGTTAGCATGTTGAATTTTTTGCATGTGGTGGTTCCGATTGGGGAAAAGGGGATGAGATGTTTTTGGGATATTTGTATAGCTCTGTCGACAGTGCTGAGGAGTCTGTGATTTCTTTTATGCTTTTTTGTGAGGGTGACTAGGGGGGTGTAATTAGCATGGGTAAGGTTTTTGCATATTTACCCAGTTAGGAAGTTTCGCTGTTTTCGGTGGTGTGGATTTTGGCTTCGACTAGCATATTATTAATGTGGGTGGTCCGAAATGCTCCTAGGCCGACTCTTATGGCTGCATTAAGGATGGTTTTTTGGCGATTGAGATGAGCTTTTGGTGCATGACCATATATGGGGAGGAAGAAATCTATTTAGGAAATAATTAAGAATTTGATGATATGGATTAGAGATGTGGTGTTGGTGTTGTATCTAATTGACGAGAGGTGTTTAATAATTCCTATTGGCTTAGCTAGGTCTGTTTTAAGTTTATTTATATGGGATTTCCAGTTATATCTGTTGTTGATTGTGAGTCCTAATATTCTGAGTGTATTGGTAGATTGGATGGTTGTAACACCGGTAAGGATATTTGGTTTACAGTTATGTTTGCTGCATATATGGAGGAGTTGGAATTTCTCTTCAGAAAGGATTGAACCTTAGTGGTTGCACCAGTGGTCTATTTGATTAAAAATTGTTTGAATATTGGATGTGGGTTTTTTTTGTTTGTTGTTGGCTATAAGGAATAGGATAACGGAGATGGGAGAACCTTGGGGAGTGCCGTTACTAAGGGAGAAGATGTTAGAGAGATTTGTGGCAGTTTTTACGAGGATTTTTTTATTTGTCATGAAATTTTTACGTAATGGAGGATTAGTGGGCCTACTTTCCATTTTTGTAGTTGGTGTATGACGGTGTGGATTCCAATTTTGTCAAAGGCTTTGGTGAAGTCCAGCGATATAACGGTAAGGTGTTTTTTCAGGGAAATATACCGGTGGCTTTTTATTTAGAACAAACCACCACCCTTTTGACACTATCTTATCTAGTGATTTGGCTAGACATGAGTTAAGTGAGATTGGCCTGTATGATTTGATGTCTGTTTGTGGTTTTTGCTGTTTTAGGATGAAGATCTGAAGAAGATCTGAGTATGTTGTTATAGAGGTTTAGGATTCTGGTTTTAAGGGAGTAGGGTGAGCTTTTTAGCATAGAGTAGGAAATACGATCCAGACCCGGGGTGTTTCCTTTCAACGAGTTCAGTGCTGATGTAAATTTTATGAGAGATATATCATTCTCGATTTCTAATACTGATGGGGTTGGGGTATAGGTGGTGAGGGAATTTATATGGGATTTTTCAGAGCCGAATATTTGAGAGAAATTAAGATCATCAGCTTCTTCTGACCATTTGTGGGCAAAAGAGTTGGCTATTTCTGATTGATTGGTGGTGTGTGTTCGGGTGTAAGGGGTATTTCTGATTGATTGGTGGTGTGTGTTCGGGTGTAAGGGTATAGATGGAATGGATAGTTTCAGGGGGGTAGAGGCCGCAGAGACGTCGGATGTTAGACCATGTTGTGGATGGGTCTGAGTTGGGATGGATTTGTGACCTGAGCTCATGAATAGATTTAAGTTTGGCATCTCTGATTTCTCTTTTGTATATGGCATTTGCTTTTTTAATTCTATGAGGCTATGGTTGTTTATGTTTCCTTTGAGTATATTCCATTTTGTGGGTTTATCCCTTTTGAGGAGTGAAACTTCTTTGTTCCACCAGGCAACAGTACGGGGGAGGGAAAAGGTGGTGTTTTGTGGGGTAGACAGGTGGGCACTTTGAATTATTTTTATACCCGTACTCAAAAAGAGTTAAGGGGTATACTGTATTTGTGGTAAAAGTGGATGTGTGTAACGCAGAGAAGGAAAATTTTCCGACCCCATACAGTATATATATTCTTGATCAGTATCAATAGCCGAGTCGATAGAGCCATGTCTGTCCGTCCGTCCGTCTGTCCGTCTGTCTGTCTGTCTGTCTTGATGAGCGCCTAGATCTCAGAGACCTTAAGAGCTAGATCAACCAAATTTTGTTTCCAGACTCATGTGATATCACACTGTTACAAGTGTATTTCAAAATTTCGCCCCGCCCACTTCCGCCTCCACAAAGGACGAAAATCTGTGACAGCCACAATTTTTAAGATACGATAAAACTAAAAACGCTGTATCGTAGAGAATGACCATATCTATCAGATTGCCGAATCTGAATCAGATCGGATCATTATTATAGCCAGAACAAAGAAATTAATTTTCAGGTGCTGCTGACGCTACTTATTCTCTTTCTCGCTCGCACACACTCTGCCCTGTGCAATGCGCGAGCAACCCCTAGCGGAGGAGATGTAGAATCTAAATGGTATATGTAGAATATTTGTTCTAGATGTATTATCTACATTTTACATGTAGATGTAGTTAACAAATGTAGCAAAAAATGTAAAATGTAAAAATTTTTTTTTTAATTTCAATCATAAGCTCATAAATTTATAAACTGACTGAGTACGGGTATAAAAGTAGAGTCGCGACTAGAAGCGACTCACGTTCCTTCTCGTTTTTTTATTAGCGCGGATTCCCTGTTGACATTTACCTTGGTTGAGTAGTTAAGTTGTAATGGGTTATATATTTCCCGTAGAGGTCCCAGTCGACGTATTTGAGTTTGAGTCGTCAGAGTCGTGGAGGTCATCTATCATTTCCCAGAGAAGATTTGGGGCAATGCTGGCTGTTGCCAGTGAGATAGCATTTAGTAGGATGAAGTTTGAGCGGTCTATGAACGAGGCTATTATTTTCCCTCTGCAAGTAGCCTTAGGTGAGCCACGGTAAGGGTGCCAGCTGTTGAAGTTCCCCTGGAACTAGGGTGTGGTAGTTTGGTAGGTTAAGGACGTTTTGTAGATTTCGGGTGTTGAAGGATGTTTTTGGGGAGATGTAGGCGGCTATGATGTTGACTTTTGTTTTGGATGTTATGGTGACACCTACTGCGTCAAAGTCTGTGTTTAGTGTAATTTGGGTGTGGGAGATGGTGCTATCTATGAGAAGCACTGTGCCTCCAAATGCATTAGTAGTGTTATTGTTGCAATATAGTGAAAAAGTTGATAAGGATTGGGAGTGAGTTGTAGTTAGTTATGTGTGTTTCCTGTAAGGCTAAAATTTGGGGATTGTATGTTTTCATAAGTGTTTGTAATTCTATATAGTTATTCTTGTAACCGTGTATATTCCATTGGAATATTTTGAGCATATTTATAAGGGAGTTGTTTGGTTAAGAAGATTTAAGGGAAGATTTCGATTTTGCGGCCTTAGTGTAATTTTAAAGAGTTTTTTATACCCGTACTCAAAAAGAGTTAAGGGGTATACTGTATTTGTGGTAAAAGTGGATGTGTGTAACGCAGAGAAGGAAAATTTTCCGACCCCATAAAGTGTATATATTCTTGATCAGTATCAAAAAGCCGAGTCGATAGAGCCATGTCTGTCTGTCCGTCCGTCCGTCTGCCCGTCTGTCCGTCTTGTTTGACGCCTCGTTCTCAGAGACTATAAAAGCTAGAGCAACCAAATTTTTTTTCCAGACTCATGTGATATCACACTGAATCAAGTTTCTTTCCAAATTGTGCCACGCCCCCCTCCGTCTTCACAAAGAACGAAAATCTGTGGCAGCCACAATTTTAAAGATACGATAAAACTAAAAACGCAGTATCGTAAGGAATGACCATATCTCACCAGATTGCCAAATCTGGTACAGATTAGATCAATATTATAGCCAGATTGAAGAAATTCATTTTCAGTTGCTTCCGCCACCTCCTCTGGCGTTGCTGACGCTATTCATTCTCTGTCTCGCTCGCACACACTGCTCTGTGCAATGCGCGAGCGCCTTCTCGCGGAGGAGATGTAGAATCTAAATGGTAGATGTAGAATATTTGTTCTAGATGTATTATCTACATTTTACATGTAGATGTAGTTAACAAATGTAGAAAAAAATGTAAAATTAAAAATTTTTTTTTAAATTTCAATCATAAGCTCATAAATTTATATACTGACTGAGTACGGGTATAAAAGTAGAGTCGCGACTAGAAGCGACTCACGCGTTCCTTCTCGTTTTTATTGCGAATGGTGATAATTTAATTCTTTTTCGTTAACATCGGTACGGGAGATAATAGGGTATTAAAATAAGAAAGTTTTATTTGGCTTTGGGACAGCAAATTTGTCGCACTTGCCTTTTGGCGATCGGGAGGGTCACGCTCTCCCATCTTCACTTTGTATTTGTTTTTTTATTTTTGCTTTGCTTTGTTTTTATTTATGCAGGGAGAAATTATAATTGCCACACCAGAGTGGCTTTAGTGATAGTGTTACGAAGTGTTGGTTTTCGTTTATAGAACTGTCAAAATGATGAGGTCGCACACGATTATTTTTGAGAAAATTCTCAGTCGAAAAATATAAAATTTTGCATGTCAAAATAATTTTTGGTTACTTAAATGTTTGCATAATACTCGTAGTTTGTGCAGAGCGTACGTGTGCACGTGTAAGTGCTATAATTGTTCACTTAGAGTAAGGTGTGCAGTATCTGTATCTCCCTTCGTAGAGAATTTTGTTATATTTCCTTTTATTCAGATAGACCTCTGCAACAGTGACATCTGCTCTATATTGTGGTTCAATTCTAAGGACAAAGCGTCGAAGATGGGTACTACTGCGCAAAATAAGCGTCTCCCCGACTCATTCGCCACCATTTGCTCTGCCAAATTTTGGCCGGAGCATTTGGTGGTGAAAGAATACAAGGCTATGAAGAAGAATAGGCCCCCCATAACACTTCCTAGTAGTCAGACCAGTGCCCCATGCCTGTCTCCATCTCCGCTCTACTTCAAC
>JAWNNB010001516.1:0-15096 GCA_035043285.1 Drosophila subsilvestris | reverse complement strand
CGGCTCCAAGATGGAAGGAGGAGTAGGAGCGGGCATATACTGTACAGACCCTGAGATAAGGCAGTCCAATAAGCTACCGGACCAATGCAGCATATTCCAGGCGGAAGTTTTCGCTATACGGAAAGTGGCGGACGCTGGTCAGTCTACGGATCGCCAACACGACGTGATCAACCTGTTCGTGGACAACCAGGCGTCGATAAGATCCATGCAGTCGTCAGCGGTCAGTTCCAAAAATGTCTTGGCAAGCAGGGAGGCACTAGAAATCCTAAGCACGACTTAGTTAATGCGGATCTACTGGGTTCCCAGCCACCAAGGCACTGATGGTATCGAGATGGCTGACGTTCTGGCTAAGGACGGCGTCGGGCTGGAAAACGACAGAACTGAGAACGTCCCGGTCTCCCTTAGAACGCTCCAAATCGATCTAGAGAAAAAGGCCAACACTCAAGCAAGAAACAGGTAGAGCAACACCACCACCTGCAAAACCTTAAAAACCATGTGCAGGGAGCGCAAAAGGAAACTCAGCCACTACCTACTGCACCTACCAATGAAGGACTGCAGAATGCTAGTGGGAATACTTACAGGTCACTGTCTAGCTGCGGCACATGCTGTCAAACTAGGCATCACCAACAGTGGCAGCTGCAGGAAATGCGATGAACCCGGGGCTATCGAAACCTTGGAAAATCTTATCTGCATCTGCCCGGCTCTTTCACGTGCTAGGAGAAGATACCTAGGCGCCCCGGTACTGGCATCACTGGAAGATGCCTCCAAGAGGACGCCAGGGGAACTTCTTTCCTTTGCGAAAATCTCCTTGATCCTCACGGAATTCGAAACCGCGTAAACTACTCAGGAAGGTCCATACACACCTATCCGGATAACTAAGGGCCATAGTGGCCTATGAGAGGCCCCATGAGGGCAGAACATCAATGGTATTGAAGTGAATCATATGACCGATAGTCTCGTATACTCGTTGCAATTGTCCGCCATGCCGACGCTTTAGGACAATATCGCGTGATTCTACATTCTCTCCAACAATTAGCACTGCGACTTCATTGATAGTTGGAGCATTGAATTGTTCTGCATGGCCTCCAGCTGGTCTTTTGTCTGCTCTGATATTGATTTTGTGGTCGTCAGAATGCATTGTATCCAAAACGGTTTTGAACAATCTGACCAATTCGTTACGCTCATACAGAAAATTTTGATATTGGTGTATCATTTCACGTTTAGTCGCAGTTTGTTGAATCTCCAAGGAAATAGATCTGAAGGAACTTATATTCTTCGTTTGGTGGTGGTAACAAAGCGCCCGCATTGCGCAATTTTTTCCCCCGTAATCGTATTTGAAAGCAGCTCGATTCAGGTCTACTGGTCGAATTTGAAGGTGGTAATTGTGCAACGCGAACCTGTGCAATATGGGCACATCTCCATTAACCTACTTCTGCACGTTACTGTGGCGTTAGATTAATAGCGACATTCCGATTACGTATTTCACGACGTGTACGTCGTCAAAGGTTTAATCGTCTAATAGCAGGCATATTATAACTCAATTGATGAATAATATCTCGAGTCTAGAACTAATCTTCGACTATGGCAATATCCTCTTCGCCTACTTAGCCGTCATTAGTCAAGCAAACTAACTCAATTGATGAATAGAACTCATCTTCACCTATTACCTTTCCTTCTTCGCCCACTTTCATAAAATAATTAATTAAATCGAAGGTTTAAAACATTCTTTTGGCAAAAACAAACAACTGAATAAAAATGTTTAGCCAAATCTGCCCAGCCGTTCGCACGTGATAATGCACTATACATTTTTGTTTTCGAAAAATAAGGGACACTCTAGAATCGGTGCCGATTCACTATTATTAAATATTTTATTTGCAGGCCGTGTGTTTATATGTACATATGTTTAGCTATATATATTAATGGAAGCTTTGATAGTTGGGCACTGTTACTGTTCTGTTACTTTACCTGTGGCACTTGAAGAAGGTTGTTTGCACAGTAATGCATTCCCTACCAAAAGTTCATACCAACCAGGAATACTAGAAAGTGACAATACGAAGCGATGTAGAGGTGCAGCGGGCCACCAATGACGGACGCTGGAACATCAATAAAAACGAGCGATGGAGGATAGCCAGTGCAGATAAGTGTCCCAAAGCCAAATAAAACGTTTACTCACGCCCGTCCCTAAATACCTTATTATCTCCCGTACCGATATTAATGAAAAACGAGAAGGAACGTGTGAGTCGCTTCTGGACGCGACTCAACTTTTATACCCGTACTCAATTTTGCGAGATTATGATTTATGAAGAATTTTAAAATATTTTACATTTTAAATTTTTTTGCTACTTCTGCTATCCACATCTACAATGTCGATTATACATCTAAAATGTCTATTCTACATTGTGTATGTAGTTCAGAGTCTACATCTTCTCCGTAACGTTCGCGCAGTGCACAGGGTAGATTGTGTGCGAGCGATAAAGATAATAAATAGCGTCAGCAGCGCTAGAGGAGGTGGGGGAAGCAACTGAAAATTAATGTCTTTACTTTGGCTATTATAATGATCCGATCTGACTCATTTTCGGCAATCTGGTAGATATGGTCATCTCTCTACGATACTTTTAGGTTTATCGTATTTCTTCAGATTGTGCTGCCAAAGATTTTCGTCCTTTGTGGGGGCGGGACGAAATTTTGAAAAACACTTGTAGCAGTGTGATATCCAGAACCAGCGTTTGAAAATGTTACGCTACTCCGTAGTATTTCATTTTGCTCTCGCTCCCGCTCTCACTTTGAACAGAGCCGTAGCAGAGCCGTAGCCGAACAACGAAAAAGTATTCGCTCTGCTCTGCTCTGTAGTTTTTTCGCTTGATATGCTACAGCAATAGCAAGAGCAGAAAATAAAATGATGTGCTCTGCGTAGCCGGAGCGGTAGCCGAAAGCTGAGAGCGAGATGAGAGCAGAGCAAATGAAATTTTTCATTTGCTACGGCTCTCATGTGTTTTTGTTTTTGCTACCATTCTGCTATTCCGTTATTTTAGGCTTGTCGCTTGCTAGAATGCTTGAACGTTGGAAAACATACTTTTTGTCAGGCTTAATTCGACCCACTTAGATAGTGCGATCGACAATTTAGCTTTAGACGAGGATTAATTGTAATTAATAATTATTAGTTTCTATAAGCATAGGTTGCTATTTACTTAATAGAAGCAATGAGTTTGAATAAAATATGTTTTTCATTTCATTTATTAACCTACGCATAAATAAAATAAAGATCGCAGAATGGTAGCAAAAACAAAAATACATGAGAGCCGTAGCAAATGAAAAATTTCATTTGCTCTGCTCTCATCTCGTTCTCAGCTTTCGGCTACCGCTCCGGCTACGCAGAGCACATCATTTTATTTTCTGCTCTTGCTATTGCTGTAGCATATCAAGCGAAAAAACTACAGAGCAGAGCAGAGCGAATACTTTTTCGTTGTTCGGCTACGGCTCTGCTACGGCTCTGTTCAAAGTGAGAGCGGGAGCGGGAGCATAGCAATATTTGTATAGCTCTTGCTGCTCCAGAGTAGTAAATGCGAACGCTGTCCAGAAACAAAAACCAAAACGAAGAGAAACGAAGGGTTCTGCTCGGAGAGAGAGAGAGAGCAAGAGTGCATGAGTTTTTCGATTCTGCTCGCGAGCACACCGCAAAGGAAAAAACGGTCAACTGTTATTTGCGAGCTCTGGTGATATCACATGAGTCTCGAAACAAAATTTGGTTGCTCTAGCTCTTATAGTCTCTGAGAAGTAGGCGACAAACAAGACGGACAGACGGACGGACAGACAGACAT
Organism: Drosophila subsilvestris; assembly: GCA_035043285.1. Classification (NCBI taxonomy): domain Eukaryota; kingdom Metazoa; phylum Arthropoda; class Insecta; order Diptera; family Drosophilidae; genus Drosophila; species Drosophila subsilvestris. Next base: position 11,278 of record JAWNNB010001516.1, on the reverse strand, counting down.
GGCTATATCGACTCGGCTATTGATGCTGATCAAGAATATATATACTTTATGGGGTCGGAAACGTGGACTCCTACTTCTCCTCCGCATGCAAAGTCAAATATTTTTGTATTGCGAATGGTGATAATTTTAAATTTTTTACCCGTACTCGAAGAGCTACATAAGTGGTATATTGTATTTGTGGTAAAAGTATATGTGTGTAACGCAGAGAAAAAAAAAGAAGCGGGGACCTACTTATTAATACTAAAAATATTTACATTGCACTTACTTACATTCGCAACAACCAGAACACATCATGATTGGTTACGAAAAGACCACCGTTCTCCCATACCTTCCCAAGCCACTTCGCATACACATACACCATTACCATAAATGCAGTACACCACATAGACAGTATTCGAAATTTACAGACATAAAAACCAAACTGCTCCTTGTATCATACTATCATGATGTTACCTAAGCCGACCTTCAATTCCCGGAAACTCAGCATAGCACCAAAACTAGCACAAAACAAAAAACCTCTAAAAACACAAAGTCTTCCAAGATCGACATCAATAAGAACAATACGAAATTAAAAACACTGAACAAAATAATCAAGGATACAGATGACTATGTAGAGCTAATGAGCGAAGAAAATTTATTTAAATATACTATTACGCAGAGCCCAAGAATATGAAAGAAACCAACACCAAGCTGAAATATGAAAACAACTGTCCCCAACTAGCAAACGATTCCCACTGTGGAAAGCTAAATCTGGCGTATGCCTACCTATCGAGAGTGAATCACCTTTCCGTACACAAACAGGAGAGTGGACTCGCAACAACAAAGAGAAGGCAATCCATCCATCCATCTAGAAAACGTCTTTAAACCAGACCCAGCAACAAATAGCTTTGTGCTCCCAACACCCAACAATCCCGAAGCTACTCCGCCTGTCATATTCCAATCAGGAGAAGTCACAAGGGTCATGAAAGACCAAATCTCAAAGCAAATGAAAGCTCCGAGCCTCCCATAAAATTATCATAGAATGGCCGTGCTGTGCAGTAAGTTTCCTCACCATGATATTCAACAACATGATGAAATAGGGCTATTATTCTCAAGAATGGAGGAAATCATTCATCACCATGATCCATAAAGCCGGAAAAGACAAGTCCAAGCCATCATATCCATCATATAGATTTTTCAGTCTGCTGCCTTGCCTATCAAAGATATTTCAAAAGCTACTCCTGAATCGTATCAAAGAACACCTACACAGCAACGGTGCCATCCCGACGCACCAATTTCGATTTTCCGAAAAACATGGAACCTGGAATATTGGAGTCATACCTACAGCAAAGACGTTTCGCAGTACGATGCAAAGATTTCTTCTCCGAATATCATCCAATTGAAAGGCAGCGTGCTTGGACCGACACTGTATATCATCTTCAAAGCAGATCTACCGACAAACAGGCTAACATTAACTTCGACATTTGCTGGTGATACTGCCATACAAGTCGCTCCAAATGCCCAACAAGAGGAACGGAACATTTGTCATCTCATCACGTGGGTTTAGAAAATGGCTAGCATACTGGCGCATATACATGTCACCTTTACCCTTAACAGACAAACTTGCCCTCCATTATAACTGAACAGCATCAACATTCCACAAACCACCGAAGTAACATCTCGGTGTTCATCTGGATAGAAGGCTTATTTGGCGTAAGCACATCTACTTAAATTTAAAGCTAGTAATCTACATTGGCTAATTAACACCCGTTCACCACTAAAACTGGAGTACAAAGTACTTTTGTACAATGCAGTTCTCAAACCGATCTGGACATACGGCTCCTCGCTACGGGGAAATGATTGCGGTAGTAATTTAGAAATAATACGTCATTACATCAAAATTATCATTTTTTAATTTTTAATAACTTCGACATTTGCTGGTGATACTGCCATACAAGTCGCTCCAAATGACCAACAAGAGGAACGGAACATTTGTCATCTCATCACGTGGGTTTAGAAAAATGGCTAGCATACTGGCGCATATACATGTCACCTTTACCCTTAACAGACAAACTTGCCCTCCATTATAACTGAACAGCATCAACATTCCACAAACCACCGAAGTAACATCTCGGTGTTTATCTGGATAGAAGGCTTATTTGGCGTAAGCACATCTACTTAAATTTAAAGCTAGTAATCTACATTGGCTAATTAACACCCGTTCACCACTAAAACTGGAGTACAAAGTACTTTTGTACAATGCAGTTCTCAAACCGATCTGGACATACGGCTCCTCGCTACGGGGAAATGCTTGCGGTAGTAATTTAGAAATAATATGTCATTACATCAAAATTATCATTTTTTAATTTCGATGAATTCCTAAACATTAAATTCATTTAGTAAGCAGCGAAGCGCGAGTGTCTGCTAGTACATATATAAAATACGCATGTGTACTCACACATGCAAGCGGATTCTATTTTTAGATTCTTACGCTCTCAAATTTTGTGCGAGCGAGATGGCGCGAACTTCGTCGTTGCTGAAAAATTGCTTTCATATGGCAATGGAAATGTATGAGCGTTATGCATCTTATTGTTATATTGTCTTTGCAATTATATTATACCAAAGATTTCATACCGCTAAACTTAAAACTACTGATAGCCAACACACATCTGTGTGTGTTTTGGCACACAGATGTTAACAGTAAACAAAAGGCTCAATGTGATATTTAACGATGCAGTTCTCTATGTCTTAAGATTAAAAAGGTCAGCTAACGTTTCGGAATTTTCGAACAAAATATACAACATAATGGATAAACGCTAAGGCTTGCTAAAATTTATCACTACCAAGGAATGCTTGTTTGTTCAATGAACTATGCCATACAGTGTTTAGAAGAAGGACAGATTTAGTCAGCTTAAGATGTAATCTCGCTAGCTCCGGAAGCAGAGTGTGTGCGAGCGAGAAAGAGAATGAATAGCGTCAGCAGCGCCAGAGGAGGTGGGGGAAGCAACTGAAAATTAATTTCTTCATTCTGACTATAAAAACAATCCGATCTGTACCAGATTTGGCAATCTGGTAGATATGGTCATTCTCTACGATTGAGTTTTAGTTTTATTGTATCTTCAAAATTGTGGCTGTCACAGATTTTCGTTTTTTGTGGGGGCGGAAGAAGTTGGAACGAAATTTTGAAATACACTTGTAACAGTGTGATATCACATGAGTTTGGAAACAAAATTTCGTTGCTCTAGCTTTTATAGTCCCTGAGATCGAGGCGCTCATCCGGACGGACAGACAGACATGGCTCTATCGACTCGGATATTGATTCTGATCAAGAATATATATACTTTATGGGGTCGGAAAATTTTCCTTCTCTGCGTTACACACATCCACTTTTACCACAAATAGAGTATACCCCTTAACTCTTTTTGAGTACGGGTATAATTAAAATAAAGCACGGCTATAAAATTGCTAGAGCTAAGATAGATGAATGTATATTATAAGTCTAAAATAATTTTGTCACTAGTGCCCTAAATATAAGTTAATCTTGTAGCACTAGAATAAATACCAAACTAAATAAATAAATATGCCACTAGGCATCATAAAAAGCCTCTCTTCACTAAAATACAACAACCACACCACAAAATTAGTCCCTAATGTAGATCACTAATTACACTACCCGACACAATTATTTCTCAAGCAACAAAACCAACTTTTTCTGAAAGATTTGGGGCTTAGAAATAGTTTGATGATATTTATACCCGTACTCAAAAAGAGTTAAGGGGTATACTGTATTTGTGGTAAAAGTGGATGTGTGTAACGCAGAGAAGGAAAATTTTCCGACCCCATAAAGTATATATATTCTTGATCAGTATCAATAGCCGAGTCGATAGAGCCATGGCCAGAATGAAGAAATTAATTTTCAGTTGCTTCCCCCACCTCCTCTGGCGCTGCTGACGCTACTCATTCTCTGTCTCGCTCGCACACACTCTGCCCTGTGCAATGCGCGAGCAACCCCTACCGGAGGAGATGTAGAATCTAAATGGTAGATGTAGAATATTTGTTCTTGATGTATTATCTACATTTTACATGTAGATGTAGTTAACAAATGTAGCAAAAAATGTAAAATGTAAAATTTAAAATTTTTTATTAAAATTTCAATCAAAAGTTCTTAAATTTATATACTGACTGAGTACGGGTATAAAAGTAGAGTCGCGACTAGAAGCGACTCACGTTCCTTCTCGTTTTTTTATGTTTTTTTAGATGTAGCGCTTCGTTTTTTCACACAACTTAAGTACGAGTACCTTACGTCTGATTGTAAAGAACTTTGCTATTCTAAAAAAACAGCTAGCAATTAATCTTTGTTCGCCGCGCCACCTGCAACCTGGGGTTTCTCACAGTAGCATCTGGTGCAGACACCTAGAACCCTCTGACAACTAAAAAATATTTCTCTAGCACTTGACACCAATAAAAACAATACATGCACATACAAAAGAGGAAAATTAATATTTATTTTACCATTTCAACATTTTTTCACTCCTAGGTAGATCGTATTGTACACATATATAACGATTTTTTTCGCATAGTGTGCTACCATTTCATCCAAAATCGATTCTATAACTGCATTTTTTTTCGAGGTCCACTCCACATCTTCATCGTATATATCTTTTATAATAACCTTTTCAATATTTTTCGCTTTCCTCTGTCACAATACAAATTTAACTCTTTAGAATGGTTTGAGCACATCTTATTCATTACGAGGAGTCCCGAACTTCTTTGTATGCATCATTTTTTATATATTGTAGAATATGGAAATTACCATGTTCATTTCGATTCAGTGGGTCTTTGATCTTTTCAAGACAAACTTTAAAAATTACTCGCTCATAAATATTGGTTATTTGGTTTTCTCTATAGTTGGCATTGCCTGCAAATGATACATGTAAATTTGATAGAGTTTAATAAATAATTTAGATGTTTGGCGAAGAATTCTTAATTTGAAAGCGGCTACGACCGACAAAAAATGACTTTAATGAGTGAAAGTATTTTTCTTCTAAAATAGTATATGCAACGAAGCAGAACAAAGCGAATTGAATTTATACGAAAGAGCTGACACAAACATAGCTTACATTTACATATACACATATATACATATGTGAACTTATACCCCCTAACCCCCTATTGACCTACATATCTCATTAAAATTTTAAAATATATTATATGTGTTCATTTTTCCGCAACTGTTTGTTATTCCGCTACATCTGTCCATCATTATCTTCTCACAACAATAACAGTTCTAGCTCGTTCGCCTACGCCAGAGGTCGCACGAGGCAAAATGTGCGAGAGAGAGAGAGAATAATTAAGCGTTGAAGGGATATCGTAGACACTGAATTTCGCTTTGTTTATTCTGGCTATTATAATGATCTGTCAGATCCAAATTCAGCGATCTTGTAGATATGGTCATTTTTTATGATTCTCTTTCCTCTATTGTCAAAATTGTGGTTGCCATAAATGTTCGTCCTTTGTGGGGGTCGGAAGCGCCGTTCTGAAATTCTGAAATACACTTGTAACAGTGCGATATCACACAAAACTCAAAATATGGTTGCTTTTAAAGTCGAGATGGTTAGACAGACAAGGTTATATCGACTCGTCTATTGAAAACGTGTCGTTCTGTGCGTTACACACATCCACTTCGACCACAAAACTAATATCACCCTAAACTCTTCGGGTAGTGGTATAAAATAAGACATATATTGAACTTTGCATCTACTCTCGTACATACCTGTATTACCATAGAAAGAAAACATTTTCTCAGTACTCCGAAAAGTAATGTTTTTAATACGATCTTCGGATGGAAAAATTTTCGTGACTGGACTTCCTGTGGCCAGAATCATATAAGGTGGGGAAGGACTTTTTGGTACCTCCCTGGTGTTATAACTAGGTTTTATTAGAGTGTTGCGTAGTTTTTTCTATTAAAGAAAAGAAAATAAAAAATTGTAATAATTAAGAATATATATATATGTATATAAAAACGATTGGACCGATATTTTAAAATTGTTGTTGGTTTTCACTAATAGCCTGTTTACACCGAGGCGCATCATTGGATTTTTCCGTTAAATGGAACATGCGACAATGATGCCCATAAGAGCTCCTGTGGATAGAAGAAGACAATCATGCGGCCGCATCTTTAATCATGCGGCGCATCATTGGCTAGTGTTGCCGTATTCTGTCTAGTATTTTTACAAAATACTGAAATTATTCAGGGTATCGACGGGGTATCGACAGAAAACAGCTGTGAATTAGTAAATTATATTTAAAAATTAAATATGAGCACTGAAAAACAAAAGAAAAAGAAGTGGACAGAGGGGCGGAAAATTTGTTAATAGACTTGTGGGCGGAAAATCTTGAGGAAAAAGAAGTGGACAGAGGGGCGGAAAATTTGTTAATAGACTTGTGGGCGGAAAATCTTGAGGATTTGCGTGGGTTGCCCAAGAACACCCACATTTACGAGGAGATGGGAGAGGAATTTAAACAGCAATTCTATGAATTCTCTCCAATAGAAATTAAAGCAAAGTTGGAGAATCTTTGGGATCTTTGGGATGCACTGATTAAAACTTAAAAAGTGCCACCTTAAAATTTAACTCGGCAGCACGCAATTTTTGTTCGGTGAAGCCAACGATAGCTTCACTTGTTGTGAAGTCCTCCTGAACAAGCTCAATAAATAATTGGGTGCTCGTAGTGAATCTCCAAATGCACCATTTTCCACATTTAATAATAAATCGCTCATTATTACGGGAATTTCAATAAAAATGCTTTTGCTCTCTTCTTCTTGCTCGCCGAGTTTGTTTACATTTTTAGGCCGAACAGCTGACAAATGCTGCGAAAAATGATGCGGCTTTGGTGTAAACGCCTCGCATCATTTTTCCGCACCTTCGACAATGATGCGGCAGTGTAAAAAGGCTATAAATTTGGCGTTTTACGCTTACAGCCAAAAGTCATACTTTTCATTTTAAGCCGATCCGTTTATTTACTCCTGTACCATGGTAAGCGCCAAATTTACTTTTGTTAAAAAGGCCTCTGTTATGTTTAACAGAGACTTATTCATTACCAAATCGGGCTGCCAATTCACTATTTTTTGTTGCATAAACAAGTAATCTTTTGCAATAAAAATTCGTTGAGAGGAATATGTTTCCGTTTTAAAAACGGTAAAAGTTTGCGTTTTGCGACTGCGCCTAACTTTCCGTTTTAGAAAGTAAATTGCTTGTGAATGTACATATGTATGTGAATAGGTCGTAAAGTTATTTTCACATTCCTACCAGCACCCACCAATTTTGTATCGCGATTTTAATATTTTTATAAACATAATCAAGTTGCTTTGATTTAATGTTTTTTTTTCATTCTTTTGGCGTTGATTAAGTTGTAACATGTTTGCACAACAACATGATTTAAAGTTATTGCGAAAGAAAATGTACTTATACTGGACACAGAGTCCAGTACATGAGTACTTCAGAGTTTGTTAATACTGAAGGCAGATCATTAATAAGGAGTTTGAAAAGTAGGGGGCCGAGATGGCTGCGTTGTGGTACTCCAGAAGTAACCTCAACAGGTGAAGAGAAGGAGTTTTATAAATTTGTGGTTGTTGATCGTCGCCTTTTAAATCCGTGATGAGACGGAGATATAAGGGATTTGCAGAGATGTTGCAAGTGCGGAGTTAACATTTTTTTAAACATTTTAGAAATAGCGGATAATTTTGATATACCTCTATAATTCTTTGCATCAGACCTGTTACCTTTCTTATGGATTTTCTTTCTTATGATATTGATAATAAGGTGCTTTTATTTTTTTGTTTAGGTAACGTTAAAAAATTAGCGATTGTTAAAAATGAGGAAGTTGAGCTAATATTCATATATCTAGTTAACTTGTTCGTAAAAACTTGTGCAGGTTTTTTAACTGATTAATGCCGATAATAATGGTATCAATATACATATATGCAACAGATTTTAACACATTCTCCAATTCATTAAAAAAGAATTTATTTTAATTTTCTTATTTAAAAAATTTTTTAAATTCTGTAACGAAAAAAATGTTGTTTAATAAAAATGAAAACCCTAATATTACTATTAGGCCCAAGATAACAAGATTAGGGAATGTCCCGTTTAAATTTAAAAAAACTTTTTTGGTTCAACCTAATGAATAGTTTAAGCAGCAGGGCCGGTTTTAGGGCAGGGCGAGCGGGCGGTCGCCCAGGGCGCCAAATTTTAGGGGGCGCCAAATTACCAATGGGAGTTTCTTGATAATACTTATGTTTATATTTGTATACCTCGATGGAGGGCGGAATTTTTCGTGTATATTTGGCTATTTGGCCAATGTACGCTTGGGTAAAATACTAACATATTCTTATTTATAATTATTTAATATTTACATTTTACGCGTCGTTTCGAAGCTTCGAAGTTGCCAGACTTTCGAGTCGACGCGTCAAAATCGTAAGCTCAGTGTTACCAGACCAGCAAGCGACTCGTAGTTCCCCCTATCAGCTGTTTGCTTGTTTTGTCGCCACGTGGTTTGTCGCCATATTAAATTATACAGTTAACTCTAAATAAGTGTTTAAACAAAGAAAGCCATGAATAAGGGTAGCACGAAGAAACTTTCTGGTGCGGCTAATAAGAAAAAAAAAGCAGAAAAAGAGTCTGAACTAAAAAAGCAAGCTCACAGTCTTGATAAATTCATAATTTAGGATAAAAAGTAAGAGGCTCCACAGTCAATAAAGAATCAATCAAATCTCTAATCGATCCAACTTTGTTTTATACAGGGAAACCACCGAAATTAATTCTACTTTGAGAAGAGAATCCGATAATCTAAATGTTCAAGAGGAGACTTCTGCATGTCTGTCAACATATTATGTAGCAGAAGCAGAGAATGAAGTGAGTGTTTCCGACAAAATCGAAATTTCGTCTGATCCAGCTCACTGGCCAGAATTTCTGCGACCTAAATTCATCGATGCAGCTATTATCCTTGGTCCACCAGAAACTGAGGACATACAATTTCCGCTAGATTCTCAAAAGCGACATTTCACTATGAAGCTTTTCATGGGAAAATTGGACAATGGCGAGAAAGTGAAAAGAAGATGGCTCGTCTATTCTAGAAGTGCGGACAAGATTTTTTGTTTTTGTTGCAAACTTTTTTCTATCGAAAAACCGTCGTCATTAGCCACAACTGGCGTTCAAGACTGGAAACATGTCCATGATCGCCTGCGAGACCACGAAAAATCTGCTGACCATGTCACTGCATATTTAAAATGGTTGGAGTGTGAATCTCGACTTACGTTACATCAAGCAATAGATGCACAACAACAAAAGTTGCTGAATGACGAAATAATTCATTGGAAGCGCGTTCTAGAACGCCTGATGATGATAACCATGTATCTTGCGCAACACAATCTAGCATTTCGTGGCTCATCAGACAAACTTTGCACGAAAAATAATGGAAATTCTTTGAGTCTAGTGGAGTTGTTGGGAAAGTTCGACGACGTTATCCGAGAGCATATACGAAGAGTATCGAAAAAAGAAATAAACGACCGACTATTGTAGTAAAATGATTCAAGAGGAAATTGATAAATCTTCTGGCAACGATAACAAGGTGACCATCAAAGAGCATTTCCTAGGATTCAAAAAGTGCGTCTTCATCAACGCGAGAGGGATTAACAAATCTTTACTCAAAACTCTTGAAGACAATAAAATTAACATAAATAATTTACGTGGACAAGGATATGATAATGGCTCTAACATGAAAGGAAAAAACAAAGGAGTCCAAGCGAGGGTCCTCGAACTAAATCCGAGAGCAGCATTTGTGCCGTGTGGATGCCATTCCTTGAATTTGGTTATCGGCGATGCTGCTTCCTCATCAAGAACATGTATCACGCTTTTTGGTGTACTTCAGCGCATCTACGTTCTATTCTCAGCATCAACTCAGAGATGGGCGATTCTTAAAAATCATGTTCCGAACCTAACCGTCAAACCATTGTGCACAACTCGTTGGGAAAGCAGACTGGACACGGTGAAAGCTATTAAATATCAAGCAAAAGAAGTTTATGAAGCTCTAATGGAGATTTTTGACTCCGATTTAAAAGACCCTTCTGTCCAACATGAAGCTAAATGCTTGGCTGATGAATTGATGCGATTCGAATTTCTCGTTTCCCTGGTTGTTTGGTATGACATCCTATTTCAAGCTAATCTTGTGAGCAAAACAATGCAGAAACAAGACATGGATATCGCTGCCGCCACATTATCAGTAGGAAATTGTGCTGCATTTCTATCCACCTACAGGAATAAAGGATTTGAGTCTGCTCTGCAAGATGCCAAAAAACTTGCTGAAGATCTTGGGGCTGACTCATCGTTTGACAATTCATCTCGCAGAAGACGAAAGAAGAGAATGTTTGAATACGAGTGTCAAGATGAGTCTATAAACTTAACACCAGAAGATCAGTTCAGGACGGATTTTTTTATTGTTCTGGTTGATACGGCTCTCGCATCTGTCACGGAAAGATTTGAGCAAATGAAAAATCATGAGAAGATATGGGGATTTTTATACGACTTTTCTCCTTACTCAAAATCGCAAGAATTCCCGGCGTTCATTGAAAAGGACACTATTTTGTTGGCAAGATGTCGTGAATTGAGCACCGCTCTCACAACTGAAGGGGACTCAGACGTTAATGGATTCGAGCTGTATACAGAGTTAAGACAATTACGGAGTATCACACCTGAAACTATCAAACGGCCATTGGAAGCTCTTCAATATATTGTTGAAAAAAATCGTACAGATGTATTTCCCAATGTTTGGATTTCCCTTAGAATTTTGCTTACTTTGCCAGTAACTGTTGCCAGCGGGGAGCGAAGTTTTTCAAAATTAAAACTTATAAAGTCGTACCTAAGATCAACGATGTCACAAGATAGGTTGAACTCTTTGGCTGTATTGTCTATTGAAAATGAGATAGCTACTCAGCTTGACCTATCCAAGACAATAGAAAAATTCGCGCAGGCCAAAGCACGAAAAGTAACTTTCTTGTAATACTTAGCAACTTTTTTCATTCTTCTTTTTTTGCATAATATTTTATTTCTAATGCTACAGGATTGCAACTTTATGTTAATTCCCCTAGTCACAACGCTAGTCAGAACGCTAGTAAGAACGATAATCACAACGCTAGTCACAAGAACTAAAATAAAATGTCAAATTTCAAAACTTTTGCTGCGTTTGCTTTAATTTGTTCATTTCAGAAAAAAAAATATTATCAGTTAGCGCCTCTTCTCATGTT